>WELA01009122.1:265599-290230 GCA_009602735.1 Mesotaenium endlicherianum | reverse complement strand
CATCCCCCTCCCCCCCTTCCACTCATGCTTAAATTCTGTTGACCATTCACGGTCCATCGATGGCGGCCCCCTCGGCTCCCTCAAGGGCTCAGATGTTTTCGGATCTGTTCCCGGCAGGCCCCTTGGCTCCCTTATTGGCCCAAGTTCAGTCGGTCCAGACCTGGAGGTCCTGCTGGGCCCCGGCTCCTACCCTGCACTGGCCCCCCTTCCTACTGGCAATCCGCAGCAGATACTCAGCTTCCGTGCACGCTCGAAAGTCATCGGAGCGTGCGTGCTCGTCCCCCCATCTGCTGCGTAGGATAGACTTGATGTTGGAAGTTGTGGTGACTGCTGAGGCGATATAGCGATGAAAGGGGGGGAGGCGCACGGCCAGACAGGGTGCTGGTTTCGGGAGTGTTCTCCAAGGTGCCAGATCTCTGGTCGGCGTGCGTGGGCGTGTGCGCCTGTGCATCTTTGTAAGTCACAACAGACCTGTTCACACAGAGGGCCCCATGGCTGCTGATGATCGCTAAAGAGGAGAGGAGGGAGAGCAGGGCATTTTGGTCTCGAGGGCTCTGTCAGATAGCCTCCCTCCTCCGTTGCCTGTCTCCTTCCCTTGCCCCTCTCAGGAGTAGCAAGCAACACTCCTCTTGTCACGGCTGTGATGGAGCATACGATGTTCAATTGCGTGCGTGATATTGATCTCCTCACTGGATGAACCAGAATAGAGTGGACTGATGTTGTATATCATGCATGCGTACATTCGTGTGTGTGTGTGTGTGTGTCTTTGTGCGCGTGTGCGTATGCATGTGCGCGCGTTTGCGTGCGTGCGGCTTGTGTGTGCATGTGTGTGTGTGGGTGTGCACGCGCGCGCGTGTGTGTATGTGTCCGCATGTACCTGTGTGCGCATCTGAGGCAGGCGGTGAGGGAGGCCCAGAAGGATCTGATGAGCGCGTACCAGGAGGGCGCACGCGACATCGACAGCCACCTGGCTCTCCTGTGCTCCTCCTTGGCCTCCGCGGACGCGCTTGTTGCAGGCGTATCGCGCGCCGCCACCATGGTAAGCACTTTCCTCGCCCTTGATGTTGCCAGCCAGAGCCGCTTGCTGTGTGCACGTGTGCACGCGCGTGTGCCTTGTGTGAATGTCTGCACGCATAGGCACATAGACGCGCACGCGCGCTGCACGCACATGTATAGAAGACTGGTTGTTTCCGTACCAGTGTGGCATGTGCCTTTGCACACACGGGTCTGTTATACATGTATGGGATTACAAAATACATGCTGTCAGATTGCAACACTTGTACGGCCCTGAGACCAAAGTGTGCTGCCATCTCCCTCTGATTTTTTTCGGTAACTTGCATGCACATCCTTTAGAGCAAGAGAGCAGGCACGCCTATAACACAAGAAATATGCACCACAATGAGAGGATGAAAGCACTGCGAGAGAAAACAATATGAAGCAGTAACTCACAAAGCCTGTTTACTAATTGGTAAGAAGCACAGGTTCCAAGTATCATTCTACGTTGATTTGAGTGCACATCGAGAAAAACAGAGTTACCTGTCCAGTTAGTTCCAGGTCACCCCACTGGGAGCCTCGGGAAGGTCTCCAGAGGCAGAATGCTGTTGTTAGACTTACACTACCTGTCATGCTCACCCCCACGAGGATGCAAGGTGGCTGACCGCATCACAGCAAAAGTAACTCAAAGGAAGTTTTCCTCCTGTTTCTTTGTACCCCTCTCCAGCTGCAAGGCCAGCCACTGAAGTCAGCCAACGAGAGGCTGAAGCTCTTTCTCTTCCTCATCCACAAAATTATGAGGCCGCCACTGCCGCCGCAACAGAAGGCACCTGCGCCGGCCGCCGCGCCCAATAGAGGGGCACCTGAAAGCGCGCCCTCAGGTGGTTTCCTCAGAGACGCAGTGCTGGGGAGCAATGCGGTCAAGGTGGAGCCGGGTGTGAATGCGCCCCAGGCTGCCAAACCGGTCCCGCGGGACGAGGTGGTGTGGGCTCTGACGCGCGTCCAGCTGGCGGAGTCCGTGTGGCCGCTGTTTCTCTGGCTGCTCAAGGCCGGGCGGCAGCATGCTGACGAGAAGACGTTTGAGGTACAGCTGGCAGTCTGAGCCCTGGACGGCTAAGTGAATACAATGTTAGTGCGTCGCAAGTGCACGTATACAGATAGTGCGCACTGCACTCACTTCATATTTATGCGCATGAAGACGATGCATATGGAAAGTGCACAGGTTTTTGAGCACACATGCAATGGGTGTACGTTGTCCACGGGCACATTCATGCGGGCACATAAAGCTGTGGGCTTGCACAGAGGCATACCAAGGCACGAAGTTACAGATGCCATTAGGTATCGTGAAGTCAATCTGATGTGCGTGTATGTGGGCGGGGAGGAATTGACGAGGAGGAGTAGGGTGGGTGGGGGGTGGGTGGGGACTGCAGATATCGTTGATGCGACTCCTGGAAGTGTTTCCGCTGGTGTGGTCCCGCCTGCCAAAGCACCTGAAGCAGGCTCAAGGCGCCTTCACCCGCACAGATGACGATGACGAGGATGACGATGACGACATCAACGATCAGAATGATTATCACGGTCTCAACCGTCCGTTCTTTCGGGAGGACTATGGGGGGGTGGATGGGCGCGGCCACGGGGCGCGCAGAGGGGGCACCACCTGGCTGCTTGATCTGCTGAGCTGGAGCGGGGCAAAGTCGCCCACGCTGCAGCGCCACTGGGCGGAGATTGTCAGGGTGGTGGCGTGCGACCTGCGGGCGACAGGTGGCAGGTTCAGCCGCCACGTCAGCATGCGCGTCGAGGAGCTTCTCCGGTCAGGTCCGTGACAGGTCGCCCCGCCCGCCTATCTGTCTTGCCAGCTGGTCGGCCACCTGGCGTGCCGCCTCTTGAGCAACCTGCCGTGCCATCGACTGTGCCACCAGGCATGCCACGGCATTGTTGGCTAGGAGGTGGCGGTGTATGATTGAGCCGCTCATCAGCCCATCGTATGTGTGCATCCCCCTCTCTGTGTCTTACAGATGAAGCAATGTTCCAAGTCTGATTGTGCGACCCGGCGCTAGTGGCTGCATGCTCGTGGTTATATCTTATCGGTAGGTGCGTTGCTGTCTCCTGCTATCGCAGAATCGACGGTCACCGACGAGATCAAGCTTCTACTGGCCGAGCTCTTCCAGGGGGAGGGGGGGCAATCTGCTCCGGGCAATCTGGGCCGCAGCTTCCTCTCCGACCTGCCAGCTGGCGCGACGTCGCGCGCACAAATTGATCAGGAGCACCAGCGCATGGCGACGCAATTGAGGGACACACATTCCCCTCCCCTCGCCGAGCAGGCGCCTCCTGGTGCTGCACCACCTGGTCCTGTGCCATATGGCACGATGCCACCTGGCGCCGCCTGGGTGGACCTTGGCAGCGACAGCGAGGGGGACCACGACGAGGATGCCAGCGAGCGACAGGAGGCTGCCAAGCGGGCGCTGCAAGCACGCCTCGGAATCAGGCCCGGGGCAGCTTCGGAGGTTCGGGACGCGGTTCGGTCCGGGCTTCCGCTGTTTTCTGAGGAAGCAGGCTCGGTCAGGGAGCCTTCCCCTGTCAGGACAGGTGTCACCATGCTGGGCTCTGGTGCGAGTCAAAAGTTGCCTGCACGCCCTGGGGGGGGCTCATTTGACGCAACCCCCCAGCTCTCAGCAGCATCTGACGATGACAACAGGCCCCTGTCCCATGTGTTCTTCTCCCAGCCTGCAGCGCCAGGTCAACAAGCCAGGTTAGCAGCCCCCGCGAGGGGCTCCTCAAAGGCCACGCCATTGGACAGGTGGCTGCGCCCCGAGCTGGCAGCTGGCGGCCACCTGGCATTGGGAAGCTCCATGAGAGCTCCAGGTGGCATCCGGAGCACGGCAAAGAAGACTACGAAATTTGCCGGGCGGTGGGAGAGGGGGACCAGGCGGGGAGGCGGCGCGGGCGGCAGCAAGATCTCTGCTCTGAGAGCTGAACACATGGCGGAAGTTAATCGCAGAGCTGCGCTCCAGGGGGACATCAGGAGGCAAGTGAAGGACCGCGCAGAGCCTCCCCACGCCAGCAGAGTGACACTTGGCAGGGCCGGAGGAGCGGGCGGCAACCTCGACTGGGGGGCCAGCAGCAGCACTGGGCTGAGGACAGGTGGCGACGNTGTGCTTGGCCTTGCTGTGGAGGGCGCCTTTGGACGCAGAGAAGCCAATTGCTGCGAGTGAGTCTTCTCATCCCCGACATGCATGCATGCTTGCAGTCCCTCCTCTGCTGGTAAAGCACGTATCTTTCGCTGAGGCTGGTCTGGCACATGAAAAGAAAAAGGAAAAGGATCTCAAGTATATCAGCATATTTTTGAGTTGCTACTTTGTCTAGTACTGCTGCATTGGTCAAGGATCATGCCAGCATGTAGCACGCGAGGCGCGCGTGCGCCTGATCCCGTCCCCCCTTGCCTCTAATTGAATCTATTCATGACAAGCGTACCTGTGCTCCTGACATCGTACAAAACTCTTATGGTGCCGCCGGTGGGGCTGGGGAAGGAGGCACTTGGGGCGGAAGGGGGAGAGGTTCGGCAGGAGGGGGGGAGGGGATGGGAGGAGGGGGAGGAGGATGAGGAGGACGACAAGGTGATGGCCGAGGTGTTTCGAAGGAGGTCTCAGAGCTTGACAGCTGGCACGGCCTCAAAAAGCGTTGGGGAGTGGGAGCGGGGAGACTGGGGAGCTGAGAGGGAGGGGGATGGGGGGGCAGAGGGGGAGGGGGAGGCAGACGCTAGTGACGACGATATGCCACTTGGCAGCCTATTTGAAGCCGCACGCCTGGCAGCTGCAGTGGCCGCGAGGGAAAAGGACGAAGTCTCGCGTCAGACCAGGCAGTTCACGACCCAGACGCCAGCTGTCAGGCCGCGGGCTCCCCTCAGGGCAAGTGCTTCTCTTCCCGGGACAGGTCAGCAGAGCAAGTCGAGCGCAGCAGGGGTGGGAGCACGCGCACGTACGAGTGTGTTGCAGCAGCCAAGATTCCAACCTGGTGCATCTGCATCTGCATCTGTCGGTCCAGGTTCGTCCGCCCCTTCCGGCGGCGCGCGAGCCAGACAAGCCCCGGGGCCGGTCAATCAGAGCGCAGCAAAGGTGCGGTACGAGCTGGTGGCCGATGACTCAGCGCTCGACAACGCGCTCGACGAGGCCTTCAAGCAGGGGCCTGGCCGGGGACCGCCGCTCGCCCGCCAGCCAATGGGAGCGCAGCAACTGCGCCGCAGCGTCATCTGCCTGTCCATGCCAGGCGAGCAGGCGGGTGGCATGAAGACAGCGAGGCAGCGGCAGCAGCAGCAGCGCGCGCTCATCCCCAGGCTCGACGACTGGTACAAGAGCATACTGGCCCTCGATTATGACGTAGTCGTGGCGTCGGGGGGCGGCTCTCCCTCGCGAGAGGGTGGGGGGCGGCATGGCAAGGGGGGGTTGGGCAACAAGGCGGAGGAGGAGGAGGAGGAGCAGGGGGAGGACGGCGAGGGGAAGCTGGTGAGGGTCCCACTGGCGTTTGCGTCGCCCGAGGACTACGCTCGCGTCTTCCGCCCGCTCGTGCTGGAGGAGTTCAAGGCGCAGGTGGCGCGCGCGCACGAGGAGCGCGCGGGCGGCGGCGGGGGCGGCGACGGCGGTGGCGGGGAGGAGGGCCTGACGGGCGTGCTGCGCGTGATGTCGTTTGAGAAGGTGGACGAGTTCCTTGTGGTGCAGTTCACGGCGGAGGCCGGGGCGGACGGCGTGGCGCGCGGGTGCGCCGAGAGCGACCTGCTGCTGCTCTCGCTGGCGAGGCCGCCGCCCGGGCAGCCTGGCCCCGTCTCCATGCTGGCCAAGGTGAGAGTCAAATCATATTTGAGGGCTGACAGCCGAGAGCTGCTCGTCTGCTGGCAACGGCTGAGCTGAGCTGTCGCTTGAGTGAGCTGAGCTGTCACCTGGATAATCTGAGCTGTCACCTGAGTAAGCTGATCTGGCTGGCCCAGCGGAGCGGAGCTGTCACCTCCAAGCGCTGTGCTGCCCCCAAGTGAGCTGAGCTGATAGATTGGGGGCTATCTGGGCTGAGCTCACCTGCGTGCTCCCCCTGCTGGTTTGGTGCTATTGCTTTCCCCCCCTCTCCCTCTCTCTCTCTCTCTCTCTCTCTCTCTCTCTCTCTCTCNCTCTCTCTCTCTCTCTCTCTCTCTCTCTCTCTCTCTCTCTCTCTCTCTCTCTCTCTCTCTCTCTCTCTCTCTCTCAGCGTGTTGTTGTTGGCCCCCAGAATGGAGCAGCAGTCTTTTTCTCTTCCTTCTGGGCTCACGCCCCTCTCCTCTTCTCTTCTCAGTGATGTTTCTTTTGCTGAAATATTACTCACAAGGTGCCGGCCAAAAAGTGCCCCCGCCAGCTCAGGCTGCACCAGCTCAGGCTGCACCAGCTCAGCATCTGCCAGCTCGGCATGGCAGGGGCCCCTCCGATGCTTTCTGGAGCATCTAGGTCATCATTTTTTAAACACACACGTCAACGATGTCTTTCAGCCGTTTTTTTACAGATTGTTGAATGACCTGTGCCGGCAACCTGTGCCGGCAAGGCACTGTTGGGAAGATATCGCACTTTGACCTGCGATCAGCCCATGAAAGTATGGAGTGGAGAGCGGGGAACCCTCCTGCTCTTCCGAATCCAACTCCATCTTTCCCAACTTTTTGTTCTTGGTCTGGCTCTTATGCACCAGCGTAACCAAATTTTTGTCGGGCTGCCACCCGCGTGACAGGTGGAGCGAAAGGATAAGGCCGTGTACGGCAGCGTGAACGCTCGAGGCACCATGCTGCAGCTGCGTGTGTACTTGCCACCTGGTGTGCCCCGGCTCGCGCGGGCCCGCCAGCACGTCAAGGAGCACGCCAAGTGGCAGGCCGTCAGGATCCTCAGCCTCGTCCCGCAGCTGCGCGAGTTTTCGGCTCTGTCCTCCGTCTCCCAGTTTCCCCTCCTCCCCCTCCTCCTCAACCCCAGAGCCCCAAACAGCAGCAACGTGAGCAATCCGAGCAATTTCTCGAGGGGCGGGCCCTCGGGCTCTGCAGCGGGTCCGGGGCCTGGGGGAACGCTTGCTCGCAAGAACCTGGTGGTGCTGCCAGAGTCGCTGAGGGAGGCTCTCCAGGAGGCATACAACGAGTCACAGGTGGCGGCCATAGGAGCCGCGCTGGGCGCGCCCCACAGCCACCCCCGAGGCCACCATCTGGCGCTCATCCAGGGCCCTCCAGGTGAGATTATCAGGATCACAAAAAAATGAAGGGAAAGAGTTTGCTTATCACGTGAGAGACAAGAGAAAGTCTTCTGATTTGGCGTGCAAGCGATGCGTCAGAATTTGCCGACGGGTGCCGTGTCTGACTCAAATCTTCTGATTTGAGGCTATTGTGAATCGGAGGAAACTTGTTTAGAACCTGGATGATTGCTGTTGCTGCTCAGCAGAAAGATGTACCTTCCGACCCTCGCAATGGCATGCTAATTGCTTCTCAACTTCTGCCAGACGGCACCCCATTCAGCTCATCAAGGCATCAGCTTCTGTGTTTCCTGCTGATAGGATCTTATACTTGATAGGGGTTAACTGTCTTGGTTTTTGTGGGTCAGCGCTCCGCCCATGTCAGCACCACACCTGGACCATAATGCTGACAGTAGCGAGAGGTTTCCTTGCGCGCATCTGTCGCATGCTGCAGGAACTGGCAAAACGCGAACCATCGTGGCCATCATCAGCGCCTTGCTGGCAGCGTCACGTGGTGTCGGCTCGCAGGGGCCCGGCACGAGCGCAGCAACCGCGCGCGACCCCCCGTCGTTGCCAGCTGTCCGCAAGCCGGCGCCAGGGCAGAAGCTCTCGGCCAATCAGGAGGCTGCCAGGATGCAGAGCCTCGCCCGCATGGCCATCGCCCGGTCGTGGCAAGACGCCGCCCGGGCGGTGGAGCTTGACAGCCAGAAGCTGACAAGCGACAGTGCCAACAACGCTTTCGGCGGCAGCGGCGGCGGGGGGGGCAGTAACGGCTTTGGCGGCGGCGGCGGCGGACTGGGAGGGGGGAGGAAGTGGGTGAGGGTGCTGGTGTGCGCGCAGTCGAACGCGGCCGTAGACGAGATCGTGGCCAGGATCTGCGGAGCCGGCGATCTGTACGGCCACGATGGCCTGGCCTTCCAGCCGCAGGTGGTGCGCGTGGGCAGCGTCAGGACGGTGCACCCCAACTCCTTGCCCGTCCACATCGACACGCTGGTCGACGGGCGCGTCGCGCAGCACAAGAGGGCGACAGTTGGCGGCGGCGGCGCCGTCGATGGCAGGCAGGGGGGCGGGGAGCAGCAGCAGCAGCAGCAGCAGGATAGCGGGGAGCTCAGGAGACAGCTGGACGAAATTTACGAGCTCATCACGGCCGTTGGTGAGCTGAGGTCGCAGCAGGAAGGGGGGGGAGAAAAGGGGGAGGAGGAGGGGGGAACTTTGGGACCGCAGGAGGAGGGGCAGGGGGGGCAGCGAGGGTCAGAGAAGGGAGACAAGGGAGGGGGGGCGGGCGAAGGGGCCCAGGGAAAGGAGGAGGAGAAGGGCGGTGCGACGGTGGCAGAAAGCGACAGCGTGGCGAAGCGGGCGGCGCGCATCGTGGCGCAGGGGTCAGCTGTCACCGCGGCGAAGCTCAACGTGCTGCACAACCGGAAGCGTGAGATTCAGGGCCAGCTGGCGCGCGCCAAGGACGCCAGCAAGCGCGCCTTTGAGGAGGACCGCGCGCTGCGGGCGGCGCTGAAGCGCCAGCTCATACGCGAGGCGCAGGTGGTGGTCACCACGCTCAGCGGCTGCGGGGGTGACGTGTTCTCCGCATGCGTCGACGCCGCCCCGGGGGCGGCAGGCGGCCTAGGCGGCAGGGCGGCTGGGGGCGCGTTTCGGAACGGGAAGACAGCTGGCGAGGGCTTATTTGACGCCGTGATCATTGACGAGGCCGCGCAGGTGCGTGCGTGCCCTTCCTCGGGGGAGCACTCTCACACTCGTACACATTCTGTCTCTCTCTTCCGTGCTGCTGCTGCTGCTGCTGCTACTGGCCGGCTACCCCCCTGCGTATAACCACATCGCAACCTCGGCTGAAGTCAACTTGCTGAATTGTACCTGGAAAAAAAATGAGCTCCTTTAGCTGTAATCTCAGTATCTGCAACCAGCTCCATCGTTGCTTTGCATTCTGCCAGGTGCCGACATGAGGTGCTTACCTTGGAAATCTTGTTGTTACGCCGGCTAAGAAAGAAAGAGGTAGGTGTTCGTATCCATGGCTGCTGTGCGCCGGGGGCTCTGCTCGCCGTGTGTGCAAAGGGGACCTGCTTCTTGAGGCCTCGTACTCCTGGAACTGGTTTTGAGTGTGTTATGTAGTGGCGTGGTGTGAATGCAGGCCCTGGAGCCCGCCACGCTGATACCCCTGCAGCTTCTGGCGGCCGGCTTCGCACGCTGCATCATGGTGAGTGGGGGCGCCACATCATCACTCCTCCCCACGAAGAACAGCCGTCACCTCCAGGCCTTCTCATGTGATCTGATTTCCGTGGGACCGGCTGACTCTCATTGCTCTGAATGCGCGCCTCCGCTAGGATCACGCAGCATCCGTGTGCGTGCGCTCAATGCACGCTCACACATACGCATGCGCGTGTGCACAAGTACAAAGAAATTGGTGCATAGTTCCATGGTGTGTTTCAGTCTCGACTGTGCACGTGTCCTTAGAACATGGTGGATGTGAATCTTGTCCTTAAGAATGGACAGGGGGCGCTAGAAGAGGGGGCAGGAAGAGGGGGAGGATGGTGTTTGAAGAGGAGAAGAAAAGGGGCAAGGAGAAGTAGATATTGGCACAACCCTTACTGTCCAATACACTTTCATATTAGACGGATGGACAGATTCAGAGACTCAATGGGGAGAGAGGAGAAGTGAAGAGCATGCGGAGATGACGTGTTAAAACAGAAACGGAATAGCAAACAGGCGTTGAAAAAAAAGAGTGGGAGGAGAAGGTGATAAAAACAAAAACACGAGAAGAAGAGCGCGTGAGAAGGGCGCAGAACCGTCTCCCAAGCATCTGCTGCTGCACCGGTCATTCCCTCTCGTTCATTCCATCGTTCATTCTCTTTCTATTATTGCTCTGGGGGGGCGTGCAGGTGGGGGACCCCAAGCAGCTGCCGGCCACCGTGCTGTCGCGGGCGGCGTCGCAGCTGTGCTACGAGAGGAGCCTCTTCGAGCGCCTGCAGACGGCCGGCTTCCCCGTCACCATGCTCAGTCACCAGGTGACCGATCGTCGCTCGCTGCCAGCTGTCAGCTGCTCGCAAGGGGCACGTACGCACCGCTCTGGGTCACACGCTTCTTTCAAGGACTTCACCAGGCATCAGGATTGGGCTTTGATAGTCAGAACGGAGGTCTGTATGAATATTGGTTAGGTGATGTTAATCATATTCTGTTCGGCTTCTGGCTTCAACGTTACAACTTATTTGAGGTTTGTGTTTCATCTTGGACTCCAGAGATTGACGTTGAGCAGTTGAGCTCTTGGGAGTGGGGAAGGGCTGGAGGTACTGACTCTAGGGGGTGCGTGTGTGCGGCCGCCCAAGGTCGTCAGACCATCGAATGTCAGACTAACAAGCTGCCAGGTCAGACTGACAAGCTGCCAGGTCAGATCGCCTGGCACCCATGTCAGACTGTCTTCATCAGTCAGGTACCATGAATGACCCTTTTCTTGTGTGTTGCTGCAAACGCTGCACGTGCCGCTGGCTGACACCTGGCAGTACCGCATGCACCCGGAGATTCGGCGGTTCCCGTCGGCCTACTTCTACGAGCGCCAGCTGGTGGATGGGGAGGGCATCTCGGAGGCCTCCAGGGGCGCGCCCTTCCACCAGGAGCCCCCGCTGCTGCCGTACGCTTTCTTCGACTGCGTCGACGGCGTGGAGCGCAAGGGCCGCCCGTCGCTGTCCAACGAGGCGGAGGTGGACGTTGTGCTGGCGCTCTACGATGCGCTCGCCAAGAGGTGGGAGTAGTCCACAGCGTGTGCGCGCTCGCAGATTGACGTGCATGCACGCGTGTGTGGAATCACTTCATATGCTTTGCCCGTCACATGTGTATGTGTGTGTACTGTTCCATGTAGACAGGGAGACCTTTCCTTATTCAGGGTAAGAATTGAATCAATCTGTGTGTAAGAATCTACGCAGCCAAATGTTGTGGGGTTTTTTTCCAGCGGCCATCTTTTTTTAACAAGCAGCCGCACTACTGCGCGCTTGCACCGCAAGGACCACAGAAGCCCCACGTTTCCTTCTAGTTTGAAGTTTGCCCCAACCACATCGAGCTTGCACTTGCTTCCTGGACGGACTCGCCAGCTGGCACATCATGCCAAGCTGTGGTGTCGCCGGATGACGCCACCTCATGAGACGAGAAGATTGCGCAGCAGGATGTCATGCATACTCTGCTGAGGACGAGAGAAGCATTCAAATGCGATGCAAAAATAGATTCTTTGAGTCTATTGGACGCAATTAATCTGACATGATCATCCTGACAAGGGAGGGGGAGGGTGCGTGCCGGGGGGTACACATGGCGACACGTGGCGCAGGTACCCGGAGGAGCTGCGGCCGGGGAGGGTGGGCATCATCACGCCTTACAAGCAGCAGCTGGCGCTCCTGCGCTCCCGATTCGCGCGATCCTACGGCGCCCAGGTGGCGGAGTCGGTGGAGTTCAACACTGTCGACGGCTTCCAGGGGCGCGAGGTGGACATCCTCATCTTCTCGACCGTCAGATCTGCGGAGAATCCGACGCCTGCCAGCCTGGCGAGCAGGCCCGGGGGGGCGGGCGGCGGCGGCAGCATCGGCTTTGTGGCTGACAAGAGGCGAATGAACGTTGCCCTGACGCGCGCGCGTGTCAGCCTGTGGATCGTCGGGAACTCGCAGACCCTGAGGAGCAGCCCCCCCTGGGCGGCGCTGCTAGGTGACGCACGCTCCAGGGGGGCTGTTGTGCCAGCGAGGCGGCCCTACTCGTCAGTGTTCCCAGGCATCAGGAGAGCGCCACGTGTCGCCGCCCCAGACGCCCACCCAGTGCCTGGTCATCAGCAAGCCCAGAAGCAGCAGGCTGGGCCGCCCGCTCGGGATGGAGATCCTAGAGAGGCTCCTGCCAGCAATCACGCCACCTGTCACACTCCCAGGAGGGATGAGACGGTGGGGCGCTTGCCACGTGGCATGCTTGAGGGTGCAGAATCGCCAGTTGACGGGCTTCTGAGCTTGCCAGGCACTTCCCCAGTCACTCACGGCAAGCCAGGTGTGAGCCCCAGAACCGCAAGGCGGCGGTCAGACAATGAGAGGAAAAGGAATGAGAGGTGGGGTCAGAGGTCAGATGCGGTAGAGGGCGGGGAGGATTTGACGTCCATTGCTGCCAGGGGAGCTCCGGGAGGGGAACTTTTGGCTGGGGCCAACGGAGGCTCCTTGAGGGAGGAGCGGCACAGGGTCCCTCTGGCCAGAAAGAGGTCTGCTGAGGTGGCATTTGCAGGGAGTAACATCAGCATCAAGGGGAAGACTGAAAGAAGCTCGGCACTGCCAGTGACTGCCGACTATGTGGGATTTGAAGGGGAGAACGAGACGACAGAAGATCGCGCAGGAAGGAGCAGGGATTCGCCAGCTGGTGCAGCTGCGTCAGCCTTGGGTGGTGAATGCGGAGCTGCCACCTGTCCGACAGCCAGGGCAGTGGAGCTCGAGCACTCGTATGCATCCCGGCAAGCGCCAGGTGGCGGCGATAGGTCATCTTGTAGGAGCCAGGAGAGGGGCAGGGAGAGAAGCAAAGACAAGCGCGACTGCGAGCGTGAGAGCAGGAAGTGCCAGGTGGCACCTCCTCAGGCTAGGCGCGTCCAAGATCACGACGAGGAGGAAAGAGGGCTGCAGAGGAGGAGAGAGAGCTCAGCCATGGCGGAGGGGCAGTTGAGGGAAGGCTTGCTCCGGAGGAGGCTCTCTCCCAGGAGCGAGAAGGAGGAGGAACAGAGACAGGCCCACGCTTGTAGAGAGAGGGCTCGTCAAAGTGGGGAGAGTAGAGGGGACAGAGAGCACGGGGGGGTGCGAGGAGGCGAGGGTGGCAGCAACAGGATGGGGAGGAGTGATGGGGAGAGGGAGGTGGAGAGACATGGGAGCAAGGAGAGGGAGGGAGAGAGGGAAAGGGGGAGAGAGCAGCGAGGGGAGGAAAGCAAGCTGAGGCGTGAGATGAGGGATGAAGGAGAGTGCAGGAGTGCAGACAGGAGCCGCAGCCGCAGCGCTACTGAGGGCGCCAGGGCTCCCTTGAGCGTGCCACCTGTCGGCAGCAACAGGTGGGTGGGTGACGGCTGGCGCGGCGAGAGGGAGGAGGGGGGAGAGCGTCGGGACGGGCAGCATTTGAGGAGCAAGCGCTCCCACGAAGATCAACTGCGACACTTGCGCGGCAAAGGCTGGGAGCTGGACAAACACAGCGATGGAGAGATGGACAGGGACATGGTCAGGGAGCGGGAGAGGGGCAGCCCCCGAGGCCGAGACAAAAACAGAGACAGGAAGGGGGGCAGCAGCAGAAATGGTAGTAGGAGGGAGGACGGGAGCTTGAGGGCTACAGAGGGGCAGCCCAGGGAGACCCCGCGCTCCCCCTCTGCTGCAAGGGCAGGGGAGGATGCGCAGAAGAGCAAGGGCGCGCCAGCTGGAGAGGCTGTAAAAGCTTCAGCTCCCAGAGAGCATCTCGCGCCAGCAATCGGCTCGGGCAGGGGCCCCAGCATTGCCAGGATGAAATTTTCTAGCAGCGCAGCCGGCAGCGCAGCAGAAGTGCCAGCAAGGCTGCAGGCGGCAGGGCGGCAGGAGGATCCCCCGGCTGCACGGCGACAAGTGGCGGCAGAGCAGGCGGACAGCGAGGCAGCAAAGCGCCTGGTGTTGCTGCAGCGTGAAGATCCTGCGGCAGCCAGGAAGAGGCAGAGGGAGGAGGCGGCAGCTGTCTTGCCCAGCGCCTTCTTGTCGGCCCCCAAGCGGGCGAGAGTCCAGGTGGCAACGGACGAGGGCTCCCGTGCTCCACAGCAGTCAGCGCAGCCACGACTGTGGGAGAGGGCGCCGCCTCCGCCGCCACCGCCTGCCAGCTGGCAAAGGCCCCAACAAGCTGGGGATGCCCCCAGGGAGGTTATCAGAACGGTCAGGTACGACGAACCCAGGCAAAGCCAGGGGGGTAGCCTGAACACTAGAGACAGAGAGGGAGGTTACGTTGTCAACCGTGTCAGTGTGGGCAACGGGGTCAAAGGGGCCAATGCTCTTGACAGTTTCGCTTACAAGGGTACCAGGAGCCCTCGTGCCGGTAGGACTGGCGACGCACGCCTGCCAGGTGGCGTACCCTCTGGCACTGACCGCAGCCAATTGCCAGCAAGGCACTACTCATCATTGTCACAGGGCAGCGCCCGCTCCTCTCAGCAAACAAGGGCCCCTGCTGAGAGTCAGGCAAAAGGGGGCGGAAGTGGAAGCCTGCTTGATAACATCATGTCTGGCTTAAGTAATGTCAGCAAGGCGCAGGTCAGAGGGGGCGGGCGAGATGCCACCTCCCCCCCCAGGGGATTCATTGTGCCGTTGGATAAGAAAAGTCGTTAATATGTAGTATGCAGCCTTCCGCATTTCGTTCTCCAAGGTCTTTTCTTAATTTGTGGTCAAGGCACAGGTTTGTTCAATGTGAAGGTAATCAGCTTATGACCTCAGGAGGTTGGGATTCGCTAAATATTTAGGTTTGGGTTACAACATAGGTGCGTATTAGGTCTTAAGGTTTCAGGTATGTAAAGGTATTCAAAGAGAGGGGCCTTATATAGGTGTTCTCTAGTATAGCCCACGCTCTTCGTGTCGAATTCTTTTGCTCCAACCAAGGAGGTAACATAGAGCAGGCCCTAAGGACAAAATAATGTACTCAATGTTGTGAGTTTTTCCGTGAGAGGTAGAGGTAACAAGAAGTATGCTTTGGCGAAGCACATGCATGGCCAAGGTTGAGGTTGTAAAGTGACTTTTTTGTGGACATGATGGGTCATGAGGTAATTCTTTATCCACTTGTTCTTGTAGTTTGTACTCCTTCACTCGCAAGGCTAGCTTTGTTGCCTGATTCAGCAGTTGTGTTCGTGCGTGCGTATTATAACATAATAACTCCTCTCTCTTTTGTTGTAAGAGGAAAAAGACGTGAAATTGACGTGAAATGTAGCGCAATTGTAAACCAGCGTGTGCGCACATGCGTTTTCTTACGTCTACCGCAATGCAAACACCAATATGTTAGAAGGGCTCTGCGTCGATCGTAAATGGAATAACTCACTGCATGCATGCCGACGTACAAACAAAGCGGAACCTGCATGAATTGAGTCTTTGTGGTCCCCATGCTATGTTTGTCAGATTCCTTCGTATATTGTTGAATATTCTTCGATTTATGTTACATATGCGGTGTTCATCGAATTCTTGCCTGGTTTCTTAATTTTAAACATGGACATCAATCGATCGATGTTCGCGCTCTTGTTCCCTCGGTCCTCGGTGTAGGATGCGGTGCGCTTATTTGGGTCGCTGCGGCCCTAAGGTGAGCTTTAGAGAGCCGCAATAGTTGAAGGTTGGAAGTTGGAAACTCCGAGCTGTGTTTGCGGCTTGTGGAGATTTCAGGAGTCGGTTTGACTTGTTGTAAGCTTGATCGCAGCAAAGAATTCCTGTTATACACTCAGTTGGGTGTACGTAAAGTATTGACAAGAAGCACACCATTTAGGGCATCATATGACATAAGAGAAGTGCCATGGGTTCAAGCAAATTAAGTCAAGGAGTGGAGAAAGCAGAGCAACAAAAGCCTGGGAGTAAAGTATTGATTACGAAAAAAGAAGACATGGAAACTGCGCTGCAGAAATTCCACAGACTGTTGCAGCAGAAAATGGATACCATGATTATGGAGGCCTTTGTCTTACTGAGGGTTGGTCTTCTGAGAAGTGAAGCTAAGAATGTAAGGTGCTTGTTCAGAGGTTGATATTTTCTGTCTCATGCTAATACTTGCCTAAAGATCTGCAGATGCAAGGACTTCGTATTTTGTCCCTGAAGTTGCTACTTTTGCCCAAATTTGGCTTACAATCCTCGTGTGCATGTTGGTTGGCTAGAGAATCTTATGTTCGGAGTTGATTTGAAATTGTGAAGACAAGTATTGCATTACAGATACTAAAGGCTTCACCTTTATACGTCTACTTCACTGTCATTGTTCATGTAAACGATCCGCAATCCAAATCAGCGGAGTCACGCTGAAAACATGTGAGAAACTTCTTACGCTTTCATGCTTACTGTGATAGAGGCCAAATATGTTGATGAATATCAATAGCCATATCTCTCAACACTGGTTTTTTGTGATGCAGTTTGATAAGGCCCTGGAGTATCTGCAAAAAGCAGCTCTTAGATGGGAGATCATCATGGTAAGTTTCAACTTCACTCACATATACGGTAGTATGCTGTCAGCAGCAATAGAAGAGGCAACCGCCTAGTCGGCCCTTACATGCACAATCATTCATGTTCTGATGAGGGATATTAATGTTTATCTCCAAGCTTGACGTTGCCGAGATTGTTGGTATGCATGAAATTCACATTCAGTTCATTCAGTTCACCTTGAGCATGGTTCCAGCCCTGTATGAGAGATGTCAGATATCCACGCCGGGAGGAGATTAAGCTTGATTTCCCAGGAACTAAAACTTGCAAATGTCTGAGAAAATTTGCCTGGTATAAGTACCAATAGAGCTTAGGCTGCTCTTGCACGACAAATTAATGTCACATGTCACCTGGCGCAGGTACAGACCATTGATGTGTGAGGATGTGACATACCATCCTATAATACCTTCAAGAAGGACATTGCAGAACTAACTTCTGTGCTCTGTCACATCCTTGCTGCCTTGCAGCCCATACTGAGAAGCATGCTGCGCCAAGGGTGGAAGTGCACTAATGTGCTAGATTTGAAGCTTAATAATTGCTGCACTTTTGTAAATCTTGCCGGGGTGCTGTTGAGACACCATCATTTTGAGGAAGCAAGAAGTAAATGCACTGAAGCACTCTGCCTCGTCGATGGGCAGCATGTGGCACGTCAAGCAACTTGCACGGTAAGAGACCTTACCTGCTTCAAGCACATCTTGGTTCCTGCATTTTGTAACAAAGGATGTCGAATTGAGATGGCTCTGAGGTCATTCATTGGAATGCTGACTTGTACGGGCATTGGGGCTTTCAAAATGCATGAAGCAAGTGCTTTTGTCAGTGCTCTCACATCATATTGTGCTCATGCCTCTGGGATTGCAGGCATATTTTATTAGGAGCCTTGGAAACCAGTATCTGGGAAACTACGATGAGGCACACAAAGACATGGTGAAGGCAGTGAAGCATCTTCCTGAAGATGTGGAATTAAAACAGCAGATTGTCAATGAAAGGAAGGTCTTCATGGTAAGTCCTCGTATTGTATAAAAGCCGTACTTCAGAACTCTGGCATCATTTGGACTGTTATGGTCAAGATGGAAATTTTAGATGCTGGTCAGATGCAAGCCATAGGATCAAAATTCTAGGATTAACTCGCAGAACTCATATGTTGTGACTCTGCTGGTCTTGGTTCTTGAAGCTCAGCATAACAGCCCCCCGCTTAGTCAAGAGGCAAAGAGTATATTGAACAATGTAGGACCAAAATGTCCCAGTAGGCTGGTAGCTCATGACTCCTGATCCTTGGACACAGAGAGTTAAGCTTCAGATTTATTATCATGGTATTACTGCTGCAGAAATTGACTGAAACTGCAGATAACAACTTTTATGCATCCTGACACTTACAGTCTGCACTGGTTGTGGGCCAACAGGAGGAGCTGAAGCATGCTGTCGGCATGGAAAGTAAGACGAAGGGTAAGCAAAAAGGGGTCAAGAGGACAAGCAGTGTCAAGGACAGTGCTGTTGAATGTGAAGGAAGGGCTAGTGAGCCTGTCAACAGTAAGGGTGGAGAGTTTGATGAGGCTCCGCTTGCACTAGAGAAATTAACCACTCACAATGCAAAGCCTCCTGGTGTTGTGTCATCTCTTGGACCAGTTCGTTCTGAAGAGCCACAAGGATCTGCTCAGGCCACTGGGAAGCAGGAGACGTTTGTTAGTGATGGTGGTAGGAGGTCAAAGCAATCAAAGAGCAAGTCTAAGCAAGTGAAGCCTGATTCCGAAACAGAGATCTCAGGGAAAATGCCTGGAAATTCCAGGAGAAAAAGCTGTAGCGCTGGAAATGGTTCTGGAACTATCCGGAAAAGGGATTGTGGAAAACTGCTAGTCAGAGAAGAGGAAGAAAGGGCGGTGAGGGATGAAGAGCTCAGGCTTGCAAAGGCGAGGGCCAAGCAATTGGAAGATGAGTATGAACGGGCCTTGGAGAAAAGGAGGCTTGAGCTCGAAGCCGAGAGGACAAGGGAAGAGGCTGAGTTAATTTTCTCTGGTATTGCAGCAACTGAGGGAAATGAGCAGGTCCTGAACACACAGTCAAAGACAACTAGTTCAATGCAGGAATGTGCTCTTACTCAAAAGACGGTTGTGAAGGATAAAAGGATTTCTTATGGGATAGCTACAGCAGAAGAAGGCAAAGAGGACCAGAAAGTGGATGTGGAGAGGGTAAGTTTAGAGATTGGAGAGATAGAGCTGTATGACTCCGAGAAAGCTGATGTGAGAGGCGGACCTGGCAGCAGTACCCACGTTGAGATTCTTGAAGAAAAAAACACATACGGTATGCGAAAGTGTACAGCAAAGGTTGCTGCAGAACAAGTAGAAAAGGACGAAGGAGAAGTCCGAGAAGCTAAGACTTCAAAAGTTGCTGGGGACATTAGAGGGCAACGGAAGAAAGTCTCACATACACAACAAATAGATATGCAAGGACACTGGAGTCAACAAGAGAGGGCAGAATGTTTCTGGTCCAAAAAGAACGTGGTGAAGAGCAGAGGACCCTTGGACGCCCCCTCCGCTGAAGCAGCGGATGGCAATAGGCTGATTGCTCAGGAGTACATAAGGTTGCTGATGTGCATGCACGAGGCCGAGCTGGCAAAGCAGGCTTCATGCTGGCAGGAGATGCAAGCCCTGCAACAGTGTGGACTTGATGGAGGCAGGGGAAGACTTGGTGGGGATGCCATATTGGGAACTTCATTTGGGTCGCCTAGGCAGCAGCTCGTGACAACAGGGTGTCCTGCAGTAAAGCACGAGAATTCGAGACTTGGGCGACAGCCGCCCAGGAGGGAGAACATGAGTATGCTTCCAGGTTCAGTGTGCGGGGCCAGTAGTAAGTACATGAGGAATAGTAGAGATCCACTGGCTGGCTTGCAATACTCCTCTGAAGGCTTGAGCCAGCATCCATCTGCCTTTCCCCCACAAGGAGCAGCCCCCACTCCAGTTCATCCCTTTGAAACTTCATTGGGTCATCTCCGATACGAGTACATTGCAGCTGGCAGCTTCTACTGTGCCAGCTCGCCAAGTTCGCAAGAGTTTGCGTATCAGACTCCTGCGCATGCGATGCCGTCATTCACGTATGGCATGACATTCTCCTTCAGCAACCCGCAGCCACAAGAGAGGCGGGCGAGCGCAGCTGAGCAGCTCTGCTGGATATGCCATAGAGGACCTCGCAATACTGTGGCGCTGCCATGTGGCCATCTATCCACGTAAGGAACTTATCACCCATTTTCACACATGCTGTCAACTATGTGTAGCTTCCCTCTGCATGTGATGTGGGAAGTGCTTCTCTTTCTTCTGAAGTCAATGTGTCTTTCTCCTCTTTATAATTGCAGTACTGTGAAATAAGTAAAAGATACAAGCACCAGTTGGATCTCAGTGCTGGTCTCTTGCTTTGACAAGATTTTTGCACACACCAATTATATGGTCTTCATCTTGATTGATTTCACACAAGAAGAAGCATCGAAGTTGTTTCTTGTTGAGAGTTACTTCACGCGCCAATGGTCTTCTTTTTTGTGGCAGGTGCCTGTACTGCCTTCAGAAGGTAGAGGCAAGCAACGCCCCCTTTTGTCCCATTTGCGGCAGCCACATCAATGAGGTTCTACCAATATATTTCGAATGAAAATTGCTGGCTTTGTGGGCCAGGGGGCACAGTCTACAGATGCAAACAGATTCCTGGGCAAGAAGAGGTGGTTGATGAGCAGCAGCATGTCATCTTTTAGGATATAATGTATGAACATAGGGTGAGGTAGCGAAAGGTTGTATATATTCATTATGTTTGCACGGCTCGTCTATGTTTAGTTTATATATAAAAGTCTAGTGGCGTCTACACTAAAGTAGTGAGTGCATAAGCAGCATTACTGTGACTTAAAGCAGATCATAGGCAGGTGATCTACACCGAGATCTGAGGGCAAACATTTAGTTCAGACTGTACAGTCCACCATGTCCACCATATGTGTTGCTGTCGGTGCAACTGAGTTGCTCCATTTCTCTGCATAGCTGAAATGGATAGTGCTCTATGCAACTGCAACTTAATTTGAATATCAGCATGCTGCCTTGTAATGTCACTTAGCGAAGCTTGTGTAAAGACCTGTTCCTGCTATTCTTTGTCTGCACTAGCGCCTGACAACTATTGAGGCTGTTAATCCTATGTGTGCGGTGATGCTGTATGCCCACACTCATGTTGTAATATTCATTCAAGTGTCTCAGTGCATAATTATTATGTATAGACAACTTTGTGGAGGATCCTTGATTGTGTATGCTTAAGGTATAATACCAAAGCGCCTTTTCTATGATTTGCCTCCAGTTTTGCATGCTTACGTCCAACATTACGTCACGTACTCCTTCGCAACCCTCGAACTTTTTGGCAGTTCGCAAATAGAAGATACACATATATCATAGTATCATGTAAAATAAGGTAGCATGTAGAAGACTGCCTTTTGCCAACTATAGATGCACAGTTTTTTTTTAAACGTTCAATTTATCTGACAAAACCAGTTCCTATGAAACCAGGGAACCAACGTCATACTTTAATGCTATAAATAAGGCCAATTCCACTTCTTGCATCAACAGCTTTACAGAAACCAGAACTTGTCTAAGACGCTCCACGTCCACAGGAATAACTACAGTGAATTTAAGCGTGAGAATGTGAACCTATACACTGCAAAACAGGCCGTCATGAATGTTAAATATATTAATTCGTAAGTCAACAACAGCTCTAAGATCAGCATGGCACGTTCCTCTGATAAGCCTACTTGTTAGCTTCTATTACTTCACGATATTCCCTCTTCATCTTAACCCCTTGTATTACCCTGCAGGGGAAAGACCACGGGGCTGAATCAGTACCAAGGAAAAGCCAGGAAGCTACAAACCACAAGTCGCACATACATACTGGCTTCACTTCGAGATATGATTGAAACACTTAACTTTTCTAAGAGAGGCTGGACATGCTTGTAACGGCATTATTCTGGGCAAGAAGCAGCAGCTGCAGAATGACCTTTGCAGATGTCAGGGGAAAAAATAATCCAATGGGTTCTAAAAGCACTCTATAGATTCTCGGCAGGCCCATATGGCAATCTAGACTGCATAGACATCACACATGCATACATGCGATTGTGTGTGTGTGTATGTGTGCGTGTGTGTGCATACACGTGTGCGTATGTGTGTAGATGTGTGTGTACGTGTGTGTGTGTGTGTGTGTGAGTGTGTGTGTGTGTGTGTGTGTGCATGCACATGTGCATATGTGCGTGTCTTTGTGCGTGGCTTTGAGTGGGCTGTACTGTACAAGCGCAAGAAACTGACAACTGGGTCAACAATGCACGCCATTGACGACTGGAACGAAAGTCAGACCAGAACAAACCCACAAGGTCATCAGCATGCTTGGGCGATCACAAACATCAGCGGCAGTCTGTGGAAAGAAGCAAGAGGAGGCGAGAAGGGGAGGGGGAGACGGGAAGAGGGGCGCTGGCTCACTTGAGCATCTCCTTGTTCTTGAAGAACTGCACGACAGGTGTCCCCATAATGCCGGCCGCCTCCGCTATCTCAGGGTCCTCCTCGATGTCAATCTCCACCCAGTGCAAGTGCTTGTCGTACTCGTCTATCACCTGCAGAGGAGCGCAGAGGAGAAGGAGGAAAAGGGGGCGGAGCACATGCATACACAGAACAGTATGAGGGAGTGAAGTAGGCAAGGGGGGAGCAGATGTGGATGCCGAGCAGAGACGCAGCCATGCCCACCAGGCCACCACAATGCCACCTATTTTGACACACCAGTACTCTGATAATTAGAAATTGAAATTGGTTGTAAACAAGAATAACTTAAAAACAACATTCGACACAGATGAGCCTGCTGTCCGCGGAAAGTACATGCCCACCCTGCCTTCGATGAAATCCAGAGTGACGTTATGAAATGCCAATAATGCCTTGAACAACGACAATAACAAAGCTATCAAGTGGGCCCAGGCCTGTCGGTGCAACTGCAGAACCACAGCCGGAGTTTGCTGGCACACACACACGAAGCACACACACAAAACAGACAAGCAGACACACTCGCACGATTGTACAACTGTGAACTACGCGCTGCACAAAGAGGGAGGCCAAGGCCCGGGGCAAGAAGGGGCCAGGACCCTCATCTGCACAAGGGCACCAGGGGTGGTCGCGTGCACCATTGTGCCAGCCCATCCCCTTGCGTGTCACGAATTGCTACTTCATACTACACCAGGAGTAAAGAGCCTGCAGGAAATTTGAGCTGCCCCTACTGCTGCTGTTCCTGAAGCGACTGCTGCTGCTGCTGCTGCTGCTGCTGCCGCTTCTATGGCAGGCAACGTTCTTGCTCTTCTGCAAACGGAGGTGCTATGTAGTATTGGACCCTCAAAAACGCGCAGCCTACGGACAGAATCACAAGCAGTCCGCTCACGCGCGGCAGACACGCCCACGCTTGGGGGCCCAAGAAGGTGCCCAACCCAGTGAGTGCGTGCTCGCGCATGAGGGCCATAGCAGAGAGCACCCTAACTACACCCACCTATTCATTCCAAAAGCAGCAGAAGGAGCAGCAGCAGCAGCAGCAGCGGGGCAGGAGAGCAGGAGAAGGGGGCGCGGGGGGGGAGGGGGGGAGGGGGTAGCCAAGGAAGAGGCCCTATCGACTGCGGCTGGAGCATTTCATCAAACACGGAGCGGCCTATGGCAGGCAAAGGCCAACAGTGCGTACGGGGCATAAGCATAAACGCATACCAATGGGGTCAACACACAAGCACTTCAAATGCCCAAACTTTAAGCAATGCGATAAGCAGGCGGCAAGCACGGGCAAGGAGAGGGCACAAATGCAGACGCGCGAGCGCGAAGACGAGGGCACTAAGGGCACTGAGGAGAGTAGAGGGGAGGGAAGGAGCAGCGACCTTGTTGAGGATGGGCTTGAGTGAGCGGCAGGGCCCGCAGGTGGGCGACGTATACATCACGCCTAGCACCCGGGGGCTCTCATGGTACAGCTTCCTCAGGGCATACTGCGCGCGCACCCCCACCCCCACAGACAGGAGGACGAGGAGGGGCGTGAGGACAGGGCGAAGGGGGGAAGGACGACACAGCAGGAGGAGCAGGAGGGGCGGGACGAGGAGGGGCGTGAAGACAGGGCAAAGGGGGGGAGGGGGAAGACCTCACAGCAGGAGGAGGAGGGGCAAGAGACCCGATCGAATGAGGGCAAGGACCAGTTGGCAGGCGCATGGCGAGCGAAGGGGGATGAGGGAACAGGGAAAAGGAGAGGAAGGATCACACAGCAGGGGGGCCAGGAGGGGTGTGGGGACAGGGCAAAGGAGGGGAAGTGCCACTCAGCAGGAGGCTGAGGAGGGCAGGGGGGTGAGGGAACGGGACGAAGGACAGGGATGAGGGTAATGAGGGAGGAGGAGGATGACAACGCAAGGAAAGAGATACGGGAGAGGGGGAGAGAGAGAGAGAGAGAGAGAGAGAGAGAGAGAGAGAGANAGAGAGAGAGAGAGAGAGAGAGAGAGAGAGAGAGAGAGAGAGAGAGAGAGAGAGATGCGGGAGACCTGGGAGAGGTCGATAGCCAAACGGCCTCGCCCCCAATCCTCCCCCCCCATCTCGGGAGTACCCAGTGAGGAAAAAACGCGAGCACAGCACTTGCGCCCCATTCCCTTCTCAGTCTTTTGCACGCGATGGCCCGCCCGCGTGATCCTAGGCCGGCACAGGTGCAGACACAAGGGGCAGACGTAGGGGTGCGCGCAGGCCCAAAAATCGCGCAGCATACCTGGCCCTTGTGGCGCGTGCCAGTGGCCGACTCAGGCGCAGGCTCAGGCTCACGCTTAGATGCATGCACGCGGGGGGGGCAGGCTGAGGAGGTGCGGCGTACCTGGCCCTTGTGGCGCGTGCTGGTGGGGTCAAAGTGCTCCTCGATGTCATCGGTAGTGAGCTCCTTCTTCTCCACCTCCGCCTGCGCCTGCTGGTGGAACTCCACCAGCAGGCTCTCGCGCACCAGGTAGCGCTCCGCCGTGAGCGCCGCCATGCAGCCCGACCCCGCCGCTGTGATGGCCTGCCTCCACTCGTGGTCCTGCGTACGTGCGCGCGCGCGCGTTTTACCACACACCCAGACACGCACGCACAACCACACCCAGACACAAGCGCAGAGGCACATGAACACACGCACACGCACGCGCACGTACACACACACACACAGAGAGAGAGAGAGAGAGAGAGAGAGAGAGAGAGAGAGAGAGAGAGAGAGAGAGAGAGAGAGAGAGAGAG
>WELA01009122.1:137244-235653 GCA_009602735.1 Mesotaenium endlicherianum | reverse complement strand
CCCCCTCCTTCCTCCTTCCCCGTGAAGCGCGTTTATAGTTTGCAAGGGTCTGTGTGTAATACATGTGGGCTTGCGTGTCTTTGTGCACCTGAATATATATATATGTATGGTACCCATGTGCACATGTACACCTGTGATTTGGATGTGGTGAGAAGCGAGAAAAGAGGTGGGCTTATGCATCTTGTCAGTGTGCTAATGGCAGAATCGGTGATCATAACGTTCAGGAGGGATCGTTTGCTATATTCTAGTGGCACTGGCAGGTGGCAAGCACTATAGTTGCATACACAAAATCAAACCCTGTGTTGCATCTACGCATGCGCGCATGTGTGTCTGTGTATGTGTGTGTGTATATGTGTGGGTGGGTGGGTGGGTGTGTGGCCGTGTGCGTGCGTGTATGTATGGGTTTGCTCGATTGTGTGAATGGGGGACACAGGCGTGTGACGTGGCGCTGAGCGTGTCGGGCACGGCCGTGTGCCAGCTCATGCTGGCGGGCCTGCCCTGCGCCGTCGCCTACAAGGCCCACCCCCTCACGCAGTTCTTCGCTCGCCGCTGGTGCACACCTACTGAACCTAACACTCTCAGAGCTCAAGACCTGAAACCCTATACGCTGATGTCATTCTGATCCCCATCCTCGGTACCCGAGAAGAAGTCAAACAATTTCCTCACCACACGCATGGCTCCTACTCATGAGCTGTTGTACTACCTGAGTCTCTATCTGTGGCTCCTTTCTGGTTCAAGAACTCTTCTTGAAAGCTGACAAGTTCCACCAGTAGGCGATGTGGCGCTATCGCCGATTCTCAACGCTCACTCTCAAGTCCCAGTTGCATTCTCTAACGTCCACTTTGGACGCTCCGTGTGAACGCTCCAGCTCAGCCCTCGGCCTCGCATCCCTCTTTTCAGCTCGTCTCCTCCTCGCTTGCAACTCTGGCTCGCTGCCGTCGCTGACGCACCAGGTGTCCTAGCACCCCGAGGTCCACTACTGGCATTCCAGTTTTTTTCACAAGGGGCATGCCCATGCTTTGGGGGCCACCAGGCTGGCTGACCCCTCGTTCTGTCTCACCCAAGTGTGAACGCAAATGTAACTTCTGACGTCAATGAATCCGCATGTATGCATGATCCCATTTATTTGGGATTCCCTCTCGAGTTTGAGTGCGTACGGCTTCACCTCTTCCGTTCCCCCTGTGCTAGCGCCTATCTCTGCCTGCCCCCCTTCACCCCCCACTCCCAACCCTGCCACCCTCGTCCCCCCCGTGCCCAGCAAAGCCTTAAACCTCCAAATGATAATACTCCTGTTTTGGATGTGTGGGTGTGTGCGTGTGTGCGTGTGTGGGTTTGTGGGCGTGTGCTTGAGTGTGGGTGTGTGTGTGTGTGTGCGCGCGATGACCCCAGGGCGCAAGTGAAGCACGTGTCACTCCCAAATATCATGGAGGGCCGAGAGGCCATCCCGGAGGCGGTGTTCGAAGCATGCACGCCCTCTGCCGTCTCCGCCATGCTCAGGTGCGCGGGCCCCCCCTCTTGCCCTCCTCCCTCCCCGGCCATCGTTTGCCTTTCCCTCGTTCAAGACACCTGGAGGCTAGAGCTGGTGCTTTTGCTGCTTGTATCGCTAAGGCTTTGAGCATGTGAGGTTAAGGTTTTGAGGTTGCAGAAATTCATGTGGTCCCCTTCCTGCACTACTCATGCGCTACTTGTGTGCCAAAGCATCTGAGGGCACGTCTTCGAGCTGCGGTTGCGTGCAAAGTCGAGAAGGTCTTGAGGAAGTCGTTAGCGAAGAGCTTTGGCACACGTTCATGTACTAAAGAACAGACCTGGGTGCCGTGTTTTTCCTGCTGTTGTCCTCGTCACCTGGCCACTGGGAGCAGGCGTTCTAGGCACCTACTAATTTGTGTTGTTGTGTGAGAGTTGTGCGGCAACAAGTATGCGGCGAGGTTGGCAAGATCAGGTTTTTATCTTTGGTTATCTCACATACGACGGGCTGATGTTGACTTTAAATCATTGGTGCAGGAAACTGCTGCTGGATAAGAGACATCGAAATGCGCAGCTTGACGTCGGCAAAAGCGTGTTGCCGGCGCTCGCAGCGCCTGCTTCCTGCTCGCATTGCCACTCAGAAGAAAGAGATTTCAACCAAATCGGAGCCACGGGCGTGCGGAAACCTGAAGTTCATCAATGGCCTTGTGTAGGTAGGCCTAGCATGGCAGCTGCACATGCAATATTAGAAGAGTTTTCGCGTAAAATGTTTTGAGTATGTGGAAAAGCAAAGGCAGCTGTACCAGCATGTGGGACTTATGTCATGGAGTTGCAAACATTGGTGAGGACGCAACTTTATACTCGGATGTTGGAATACTTACTATTGCAAGTCTTTTTTTGTGGTGTTGGGTACTGGCCGCAAGCGCTGTCGGTACTACCTCGTATTTTGTTCCTATACTTGTGCATTGGTTCAAAATGCTGGAGTATGAATCGAGCGCTTGCATGCATCTTTTAAACCGTTCCTTGTTCAGGGTTGACTTAGATGAACATCAAGTGGCAACCTCATCACTAGCTAGTGCGGATGTAAAGTGAGCCCTAGAAAGTTGGGGCCCTTGATTATGAGCGTGCGTGCAAGAAGCACAAATACTGAAACGCAAAAAAAACTGCTGTTGAGGACAAGAGACGTGTAGGTTGCAAACAATTGGATCGTAAGTGGTGCAGAAAGCTTGCAATGGCCGGAGAGCTTCCTCACCACATACTTGCATACACATGCCTAGGAACCCAAGTGATGGATACTGAATGGACTTCATAGGTGGTGCCCAAATTCCGGCACGTACCAAGCCCGGCCTTGAAACATCAATAAGAAGCGAATAGGTCCAACGGCTAGCATTCCTGTCCCAAGTTTCTTGTTGAGAAAAAAAAGGCCCCCCCTGCTGTTCCAACTCAGTCCAGACTCGCATGCGCGCGCCGGCCGCTACCACCTCTCCAGGCCGTCCTTGAGGCGGCGGATGTGGCGCAGGAGCATGCGCACGGAGATGTCCATGGCGTCCTCGTGCGCGCGCAGCCGCCCCTTGGAGTAGAGCAGCCCGGGGATGAGCCCCAGGATGGTCTCGCGCATGCGCGCGATGCGCTCGCGCGAGTACCCGCCCAGCACCGCCACCACGCTGGCGGACTTGTTCACGACCGCCTCCGCCGGGATGAAGACGGAGTAGCTGTCGGGGTCGGCCGGCAAATGCCACAGGTACTGCTCGTACGCGGTCCTGGGGTCAAAGAACACGGGGATGCACCCCGCCACCAGCGAGTCGAACGTCGAGCGCCGCGTCGCGCTGTCGCCGCGCGGCTGCAGGCAGAAGTCCGACGATAGCATGACCTCCAGCACAGCGGCGGGGTGCTCGCACGGAGAGTTGCTGGAGGAGGAGCACACGAGCATGTTGCACTGGGCGGGAGAGCCTGCCACGTGGCACTGCCGCATGAGCTCTGTGCGCAGAATGGCAGCCTCCTTAATGCCGCCCACGGCGTGCTTGCTATCGCGGGGCCCGCCCACAAACGACGTGCGCCACGCGCGCGGGCCCACGCGCGCCCGCACCGCGGCCACCCACGCCTCCACCTGGCGGTCCGTGCGCGGGTGAAACGCCGTCGGGAAGGGCACCGCAAACTCGCGGGGGTCGTGGGTGGCGCGCTCCATGGTGATACGCAGCGTGCTCTTCACCTCGGGGTGCGCCAGCAGAGGGACGCCCCAGCCCGACCCCTCGACGCCCTTGCGGAAATCCCACGTCAGCCGGCCCATCGCAAAGAAGTGGTCCCGCCCACCGCGGCGCTGCCACATGGGCGACTCGCGCAGCAGCGCCGCCAGCTCGCCGCCCAGCCGGTCCTCCGTGGCCTGGCTGGCGCCGCCGAAGATGTGCTTCTCCGCATCCAGGCCCGGATAGAAGGGCAGGTAGAAGGCGCTCGCGCGCTCGGGGTCCTTGGTAAGGCACGCATACTCCCGCATGTAGTTGTGCACCAGCACCTCTAGCGTGAACTGCCCAGTCTCATGCCAGCAACCCCCCACGTCACCGTCGCCACCTGGCGCCGCAACAACCTCGTGGTCGAGGCCCTTGATGGGCGGCAGACCGTCAGACCTGCCACCTGGCGGGCAGCCGTCCACCACAGAGTACATGAGGGGCCCGAGCGCGTCGTTGGACAGGTGGGTGCAGCGCGAGAAGAAGAGGTTGATGTGCTGGCAGTTGTCCAGCAGCTCCTGGTTGAACTTGGGCGGCAGGTCGTACATGTAGATGTACCGCCCCTTGCACTCGTCCTCAGTGCCCCCCTCCGCACCTCCTCCTGCTTCTCCTCGTTCTCCTCCCTCCTCCTGTGGCCCCTCCTCCGCACCCTGGTCCTGCTGCTGAAGCAGCTTCCGAAATGCACCCCTCCCTGATGGCGATGATGATCTTGGCAATTGAAGAGGAGCCTCCTGCCGACGCTCTGCTTTTGCCGCCCGCAAGGTGGCCGCCCGGCTGTCGTCCCACGTGGTGCCCACGTCCTTGTCAGCGCGGCCCTGCTCCTCGTCAGAAGACCTCTCGCTGGCCAGCCTGGAGGGCTGAGCGGTCCCCCCCGGCCCATGGCTGGCATGCTGCAGAGCCTTCCCTGCTCGCCACTTGTCAGGCCCGTTCACCCCGGCACGTGATCCTTGCAGCTGCTTCGTCTTTGCCGAGCCACTCTCTTTCTCCGGTGCTATCGCTCCTGGCACAGGTTCTGCGGACAGCTGGCCCCTTGCTGATGCTCCACCAGGTTGCCAGGCAGTGGGCCAACTCCCCTGCTGCCACCTGGCGCTCCTCTGTTGGACTTCTGTGGGAGCCTGGCTGTCAGCGCCGTCAGCACCTGCATCGGAGGCACAGAACAGCACACACTCTCACACGTTAGAGGCACACAAGCATGAAACCATCTGCGAACGTCCCCTTGCACCTTCCTATATTCGTGCTCATGCTCACGCTCACGCGCACAATCACCCACATGGCCAAGTCCCAGCACTCCCAACTACGTTCTGCAACAAGCGTGCATCAGAGATAGCGGTGGGCTCCTTGCTTGCAAAGGTGCAACCAGTATCTTGACCCCTCCACTCTGCTCCCCCACAGGAGAGACAAGTAAAAGTGGAAGGGGGGGAAGTAGGCCGCAGCTCTTTTGGCCTGACCTTCTTCATCAGAACTTCCCCCCCCATCTCCATCTTAAACCCGTATATATCCCCGCATATTATTCTCGTCCTCAGTTCCCCGCCCCCTCACCTCTTATTTCCCTTACTGTATCTTGTCCAGCCTTATCTCTCACTTGGGGCCCCCCAATTCTTTGGTTCTTTTTCGATTCACTTTCCTATCGCCGTCCCACTTCGAAAAAAAGTACGGCAATCAGGGACAGGCTCCCGACAGGTGGCCGTCACACACCTATCCACGAAGCAGTTGATCTAGTAAACACCAGGCACGCCAGCAAGGCCAGCTGTGTATAGGTCTTGCATCTCCTGCACATTGCGCCAGATACCTGCCACATAACTTTCCCTGGTCTCTATGCTACCGGCTGAAGTTTCTTGAAAAAGCTCATCGTCTGGTGCAAAACTGCTTCAAGGTCCCTCAGAGAAGTCGCATTCGGGGTGTGAAGGAGCGGAATAAAAGGGTGTGAATTGCCAAACAATAATCCGATCTTAGAGCTGGATAGTCCTCGCCGACTGTTTCTACTTCCGCTTATTCAGTTCTTGATTTCCATGGAGTTTCTTCACAAGCAGTATAGTTTCTAATGCCTTGAGCACGACAACCAACAATCTAAAGGGATCGACTGATGAAGGTCACTAAAGAAGAGTAAAGAAGCTGCTTCAAGAACCAGTACCAGACAGTCAGAGTAGACTCTTGTGCACCTTAATTTGAGTGTGCTGACGCTCTTAATTGACTGCCTTGAATAGCACGACGATGGGCCGGACTGGGCCGGACCACAGTGCTTGACATTGAGCAGAAAACCAGCGAAGTCTCCCGAACTGTCCCAAACCATTCCATACCTTGGACGATATTGCACTCGATGTACACATGGACCCTCAGGAAAGGCATTTGCGCGCAATGTCGACGTCAGCACCGTTCATTACAAAGTCCATGTCATCCCTTAATGTGTCAGGTCGCCAAATTGTATTCGAGGAAAAGGTTAGGCACGAGGTTGAGCATGCTACAGAACACGCCATCTGTCAGACAGATATCCCCGTGCTTTGGTGTCGACTCGCTTCCACGGAGTCTGAGGCAGTCTGAAGCCTCGTAGTCGATTTCTTGAATTGTAGAGTGGGATAAATTCCTCGAGTTCGTAAACAAATTTTCATCTATTCCCAGTTATACGCACGAAGTAGAAGTTATTCCCAATCTTTGTACAACACATTGTAAGGCCCGGTTTAGACTGGGCACTCGCGACGAAATTCTATTCCGCTCATCGCGCTGTTCCGATTATGGCGCTATATTGTGAAACTCAATAGTGAAAAACTTATTCGGGAAAAAAAAATACAACCAAATTTCAACTCTTGGTTTACAGTGAGCACAGTCCCTACTACTCCATCGACCGTCAAATTCTCCTATTACCAGTGGTGCGATTTGCATCTCCTTTTTTAGCGGACGGATAGGTCACATCCAAGAAAATATTGGTAGAAGAGGTTTGACGAGTCGATTTTTACGTGTACGCCAGGGTACTTGGCACGACCAATGACTCCGGAAGAGAAAGAGAGCAGATCCTCAGCGATTCCCGAATACGCAAATGACCTTTCGAGGTCATTTGCGTTTTGACCTATTCATTTTAGTTTTCGTCAAATTTCATTTGTGAACGTGAAATAATTGAAAAGAAAACGAGCCGCGTAAGTGCACTGTAAACCACGAATCGTGACCATTCTTTTGAACTAGTAACTCGCGCTGTATCGTCGGGTACAGGCGGGTACATTTAAAAAATAAATAGAATGGCTCAGTTTCGGCCACTCTAAACCAGCCCTAAGGTTCGAGTTGAAGTACACCGCAGTTCATACGCAACCCATACTCCCAGATTCGACTGGGTTTCCTTCGCCACTCAGTCGAAAAACGTGTCTTGACTCTTCGCTACTCTGGCCAAGCTTTTTCCGTTATAATGTGAAGTCTTCGGCCGTTTGCCCAAGCACAACGACTAAGCTCTGAAAAATCTCGACGGGTGCCGTTTGCCCGTGCGCCTCGGTTCCAGTTTTCCGTGCGCCTCGGGAAGGGCTCGAGCGTGCGGGGTAAAAAATATCCGCTACCAAAAAAGCTCCACCACAATGCATGGTGCAGGGGATTTAGAGGTATTCGGGTACGAAAGCGGTCGGCAAGCACGGTGCACCCGAAATATTTAAAAATTGTAGAACTGTTGGAAGCATACCGACGCTTGCAAACGTGCGGGTGGGTGTATGTACGAGTGTGCGTGCGACTATGCGTGCGAACGTAGAGGCGGCTTGTGACTGTATATTTTTATTTAAAGCTGCTCTTGGGCAACAGGAAAAACATTAAAGTAATATTGTCAAGCGGGCGTGATGTGTGAGTGCGTGCATGCGTGAGTGCGCCCGTGCGTGCTTGGATTCGTGCAACGATGCTTCCGAGCATGGAAAGCACGCCAACGTGAGTGCAAACAGACATGCATTCACTTTGAGCATTTGTGCATAGATACGTGTGTGATGTGTATAGTCGTATATGCGAGCAAGTATTTCTCGGTGCACATGGCCACTTCAAAGGTGTTTAATTCCAGGTTAACCACCGCCGTTAATCGAAAACATTAACAGTCATATCCGCAATAATGAAAGTGAAAATAAAGTAATCAATCACCGCTTAATTACCTTAATCCTTCATAATTAATCAAGGTAATGTTATGATTAATTATGTCGTACTATTGTCGCGACTACTATCCATTTGACGACGCCACACGCGTAACGCAAATTACGGCCGCCCGGGTACGGTAGTCAGCGCTGACCCAAACCCATTGATTGACCACCGAAAGCTCAGTCTTGGCACAATACACGTCCAGATTATAAGACAGATTGACCCCGACCCTCAGGGGTGAGCGGGGATTGACGGCCCAGTCAGTTGGACAGCTGATCGAGCCAAGATCGCAAGAGTGTACAGCTCAGCTGAGAAGCTGACACGGTCAAGTGACCATGTGAAGACGCCCAGTCAGCTGCAAAGCTGACTATACTGCACACATGCAGGCGTTACAAGGAGCCCAAGCGCTGACTGACGGCTGTAGTGATTTGAATTATTATACATTAGTTTGCATATATTTTAATGTTTTCAAATATATTTGAAGTCGTATGGTGTGGAGTCAAGTGTGAATAGGTACTCTAGTAACTTGGTTCATGTCCTTTGAACCTTCCAAGGCATTTTCGAAGTTAGAGGAAAGACCTAGAAGAACTCCATGTGGCAAAAGTCAGATGTGCCATTTTTAGGTCAAAAGGACATGTGTACATTATTCTAGAAAGAGGTGGCAAGTTTTGGGATGTGTTGGGTGCCAACACATCAACATACACCTTCCTAGAAATTACTTATGTAGCAAGTATATAAACAAGAGCTAGAACATAGAAAGACATTCCAGAATCACTCTTGTACTTGCCAAAATCCAGAAATATATTAACTTTCAAGAAGCCATCTCTCTTTCAAGAAGCTACCACTTGTGTTCAAAGATCCTTGTCTTGAATAGATAAAGTATTCTGTTTTACTAAGTACTTTATCTATCTGTTTCACTACAGTGGTATCGGAGCTAGGCACTTTGGTAGCACAAGAAGATGGCCGATCCTCAAGACCAACAGCAAGCTTTCGAAGGAAGCCCTTCCTCTCCAAGACACCCTCCTCCAGCGCCGATGGGAGAGCCCACTCAAGAAAATCTGCAACAACAAGAAGCACCACAAGGAGGAGCACACCCTCCTCCAGCGTCGATGGGAGAGCCTACTCAAGGAAATCTCCAACAACAAGAAGCACCACAAGGAGGAGCACCGTCAAATCCCGTGGCAGCCGCTATAGCAAAGTTGACCCCACCACAAGGAGTTCCCGCAAATGAGTGGGCAGCCTTCCTAATGACCGTCCACAACCAAGTGGGCTTGGCCACCTATGAAGCAACCGTGCAAGCGTCAAGAGAAGCTATGGCTGCCATGGTTGCCCCTATTGCGAGCAATGCTCAAAATCCAGCCCCGGCTCAAGCGCCTCCACAAGAGCCAACGAGAGCAAGGAAACTCATCAAGCCCGGCAAACCCGACACTTTCAACCCCGGGAAAGGTGCCAACCTGAATTTATGGCTCTACCAAGTGGAGACGTACCTCGCATTCCTTGAAGTACCCGAGGAGGACTACGTTCCCTTTGCCGTTACCTTACTTAGAGGAGCAGCAACATCATGGTGGCGTAACTATCAAGCGGCTATATATCAAGCTATGGCGCACCCCATGCTCGGCCAAGAGCCCCCACCATCATATGCAAGATGGGCAGATTTTCGTGAGGCCCTCAAGAAGCAATTCATGCCCATCAATGCGGAGAAGATTGCCCGAGGAAAGCTCCACCATCTCAAGCAAACGACGTCCGTTCAAGAGTATACATCCAGATTTCACGCCCTCACTCTTGAGATCCCCAACATGTCTCTCGAGGAGAAGATTGACCGCTACATCTTTGGCCTCAAACCCAAGGTGGCAAAGGAAGTGGAGTTACGCGACTTGACGGACTTCTCAAAGATCATTGAAGTGGCCCAAAAGGTGGATACCTTGGATTTCAAGCACTCCGTGCCTTCATCTTCACGGGTACCGACGACGCGGGTGTACGCAGCCCCTTCCACATCCGAATCTGGACCCACACCCATGGAAATCGGAGTTATTAAAAGGGACCCCGCGGCTGCCCGGAAGAGTGGAAGACCCTCCAATGACACTTATGATGCAAGAAACCAGCAAGGAGTGAAAGCAAGACTCTCCCCGGCTGAAAAAGAAGCTCTCATGACGGCTGGACTATGCTTTTATTGCAAGGAAAAGGGCCATCGTGCACTTTCATGCCCCAAAAAGTTGTCAAAAAACGGACAGCGCCGGTAGGCCAGGAGCCTACCACCCCAAGACCCACTTCACGAGAAGGCAACACGCCAAGTGAGGTGGAGACCCCCGTTGAAGACGACGTTCCAGCCCCAATGAGTTTGAGAGGTTACCTTGGAGGAGAGAAGGTCCACATCTTGGTGGATAGCGGAGCTCAAGGCAACTTCATTGCTGCAGATTTTGCCACCAAGCACGGTATTACTATGCGAACTCTTGACCACGACGAGGAGATTATGATGCCCGATGGATTCTCCTATACTACCCCTTCCAAGAAGACGTACCCCTTGGCACTCTCTATCAAGTCCTTCAAGGATAGAGTAGTGTTCTCCCCCATGCAATTGGGCAAGTACGACGTCATCCTAGGGACGCCTTGGTTGACCAAGCACAACCCCCAAGTTGATTGGAGGACCGGTACTATCAAGATCAAGAATGACATCACTTCAAGAATCTGTATTTTGCGCGCAATCCAGAATATCCAGACCCAAGACATCCAGAAGCCGGCACACGAGATACTATTGTCCGCCCTCCAACTCAAGAGACTTGTGAGGAAGGGACACGAGCTTCTTTTGGCCTTGATCACGCCAAAAGACATCAAGAAAGACATCGAGAGTCAAGAAGGCAGCCCCGTTCCCAAGGAGATACAAGAAGTCTTAGAGGACTACAAAGAAGTGTTCTCCCCGGAATTGCCCAAGGGCCTACCCCCCAAAAGATTCGTAGACCACAAGATAGAGTTGGAGCCCGGAAGCAAGCCCATCTCTCGGCCTACGTTCAAAATGTCATACACGGAGCTAGACGAAGTCAAGAAGCAAATCAAGGAGCTACTGGAGCATGGCTTCATTCGACCTAGCAAGTCGCCATTTGGAGCCCCGGTGCTATTTGTCAAGAAGAAAGATGGTACCTTGAGGATGTGTGTGGACTATCGCGCCCTCAACAAGATCACCATCAAGAATCGATACCCGCTGCCGCGCATGGATGAGCTCATGGACCGGCTGGTTGGAGCCAAGTACTTCACGAAGATTGACTTACGGAGCGGCTACCACCAGATTCGCATCGCAGAACCGGACATAGAGAAGACGGCATTCAGGACAAGATATGGACATTTTGAGTTCATGGTCCTGCCATTTGGACTCACCAACGCGCCAGCAACTTTCATGACTATGATGAACACCATATTTCAGCCCATGTTGGACAGATTTGTGGTGGTATTCATCGATGACATCCTTATCTACAGCAAGACCCTTGAAGAGCATGCGAGACACTTGAAAGAAGTCCTTGAAGTATTGAAGCAAAACAAGCTGTTTGCGAAGGAGTCAAAATGCGAGTTTGCCAAACAAGAAGTGGAGTTCCTAGGTCTCCACGTGACTGCTGATGGCATCAAGATAGACCCCAAGAAGACCACGGTGGTGGAGGAATGGCCAACCCCCACGACCAAGAAAGAACTCCAGTCATTCTTGGGATTTGCCAATTGGTACAGAAAATTCATCCAAGGCTTCTCGCACATAGCAGCCCCCCTGACAGATCTACTCAAGAAGGACAGGCTATATACATGGACCGAGAAAGAGGAAGAGGCATTTCAAGAGTTAAAGCGAAGATTGACCACATCCCCGGTGCTCACACTCCCAAGTCCAAACCCAGATTGGCCCTTCCACGTCATCACCGATGCATCTTCCTATGCAATAGGAGCAATCCTGCTTCAAGACCAAGGCAAGGGACTGCAGCCCATCGCCTACGAGTCAAGGAAGCTAAATCCAGCCGAGCAAAATTATACAACCACGGAGCGAGAGGCATTGGCGATTGTACATGCCTTGAAGGTTTGGCGCTGCTACGTTGAAGGACGCAAAGTACTGGTCACCACGGACCACGAGGCGTTAAAGCACCTCCAAACGCAGCCGTATCTCTCAAGGAGACAAGCAAGATGGAGCGGATACTTGCAACAATACAACATCACGATTCAGTACCAGCCCGGCAAGACAAACCCGGCTGACCCCCTCTCAAGACTGCAATTAAATGCAGTGATGGTATCCCTGAAGACAGATCTGGAAGCTCGATTTTCAGCCGCCTATGAAAGAGACCCTTACTACAAGAACGGAGAAGCAGCCTTGGACCCATGCAAGAAGCAAGAAGGCAATTATTGGGTGAGGCAAGATACGGGCCAGAGATGTGTTCCTAATGACTTAGACCTCCGGCTCTTGCTTCTACGAGAAGCACACGACAACCCTCTTGGAGGACACTTTGGAATCCTAAGGACCACGGGCGTTCTAGCTAGGACTTATTGTTGGCCAGGCATGTCTAAGCAAGTCAAGGAGTACTGCAGGAGCTGTGACACATGCCAAAGAATCAAGCCATCATCGCAAAAGGCGGGAGGACTCCTCCAACCACTACCAATCCCCGAAAGACAATGGACGGACATCTCAATGGACCTTATCGTGGACTTGCCCGTGACACCTCGAGGCCATAATGCAATACTCACGGCGGTGGACAGACTTACCAAGATGGCTCATTTTATTCCCACGACGACTAAGGCTACAGCACCACAACTTGCAAGACTCATCTTTGACAACATCTTCCGACTCCATGGACTACCATCAAGAATTGTGTCAGATAGAGATCCAAGATTCACAAGCCATTTCTGGAAAAATCTCTTCAAGAACTTGGGTACATCGCTGGATATGTCTACTGCCTACCACCCACAATCAGATGGGCAAACCGAGCGTATGAATCGTACCCTAAAGACCTCTCTAAAGGCCTACGTGTCTACCCTCGAGCAAGACTGGGACATGTACTTGACCCCCCTCGAGTTTGCCTACAACAACACTACGCAGGCCTCTACCCAAGAGTCCCCATTCTTCCTCAACTATGGCTTCCATCCGACCACGCCACTGAGCTTCACGGCTGGCCATGATGAAGTACCTGCAGCCACAGATTTTATGGAGACATTAGAAGCAGCCCTTACAGCAGCGAAGAAAGCTCTACAACACGCGCAAGATGCTCAAGCAAGAGTGGCGAACAGATCCAGAAGAGAAATTACGTACAGAGTGGGTGACAACGTGTTACTATCATCCAAGAACATTTCCCTGAACAACAGGCCTGCCGGCAGCAAGTTCTCTCCCAAGTATTTGGGACCCTTCAAGATTATCCAGCAAGTCAACCCCGTTGCTTTCAAGCTAGAACTTCCCCAGACTATGCACATCGACCCCGTATTCCACGCTTCCCTCTTCAAGCCATATGTGCAACCCGACAACAAGTTCCCAGGACGTGTGACAACCCCACCAGCCCCAACAATAGTGGATGATCATTTGGAGTACGAAGTGGAAGACATAGTGGCTATGAGAAATTTCAGGAGACAGCAGCAATACTTGATCAAGTGGAAAGGATATCCAGATTCGGAGAATAGTTGGGTGGCGGCGCACTACCTTGACAAAGTTCAGAGAAAGTTGAAGCGCTTCCATGCCGCCAACCCCCATCTTGGACCAGCCCCAAGTCTCTCTACTAGAAGCCCGAAGACTTCAGGGAGGCAGCCTGCCACCATCAAGAAGCAGCAGAAGACCCCTTGGAGGCAGCCTGCAAGAACAAGAAAGAGGAAAAATTGACATTAGACACTCTTCTCTTCTCGCAGTTTCTGGACAGAAAACTAAAACTGCTACTGGTAATAGGTCTCTGCATAATAAATTCTGAAAATTTACCTGGCTGTAGTCCATGAGTAGCCGGTCATTTAGAGTCCAAGTTTGCTCAATTTGGAGCACTGGTGAGAGAGATATGATGCTCTAAGTAGAAGGGGGTCAGGCTGCTGGCATTGTTAGGGCAGAATATGCCTTCTGACATTGTGCCCTCCCCTGAACTTGGAATGCTCTGAAACTCAAGACTCTGGTAGAACATCTTACAGCGCCCAGTTTGAGACTTAGTTTGCAGAATTTGGAGAAGTATAGAAGGACTTATGATTTTCAGAAGTTTCTGCACAGATTTGGAGGAGTGCCTACTCTCTCAGCTCTCAACGACACTCCAGAAATGAGAATGCTCTCAAATTTGGTGACCCGGTAGAGTTCTCCGACGCGGTCCGTCTGGCACTCGAATTTTCAGATTTGGAGCAGTTCTGTGGCCGCTATGAATTTTTGAGTTCGTGGCAGATTCTGGGCCAACTTGTACAATTTTCTTTATCATTAAGGAGTAGGCTAGCCAATAAGGTCACACCACCTACGACCTTGCCTAGTCTACCTTACATGTGTAGCACCTGACTTGGCGCCTTTGACTAGTCCTCTTCACATGTGTGGCATCTGACTTGAAACTGTTGACTAGTTTGCTCCACATGTGTAAGACCTGACTTGACGCGCCGAGACGTCGCTTTTTCTATCGGGGGGGTGATGTAGTGATTTGAGTTATTATATATTAGTTTGCATATATTTTAATGTTTTCAAATATATTTGGAGTAGTATTGTGTGGAGTCAAGTGTGAATAGGTACTCTAGTAACTTGGTTCATGTCCTTTGAACCTTCCAAGGCATTTTCGAAGTTAGAGGAAAGACCTAGAAGAACTCCATGTGGCAAAAGTCAGATGTGCCATTTTTAGGTCAAAAGGACATGTGTACATTATTCTAGAAAGAGGTGGCAAGTTTTGGGATGTGTTGGGTGCCAACACATCAACATACACCTTCCTAGAAATTACTTATGTAGCAAGTATATAAACAAGAGCTAGAACATAGAAAGACATTCCAGAATCACTCTTGTACTTGCCAAAATCCAGAAATATATTAACTTTCAAGAAGCCATCTCTCTTTCAAGAAGCTACCACTTGTGTTCAAAGATCCTTGTCTTGAATAGATAAAGTATTTTGTTTTACTAAGTACTTTATCTATCTGTTTCACTACAACGGCGCTCTCAGTCGCTGGACTTCGGCCGAGGCTGCCACGACTTAAGCACCCAGCCAAAGGGCATGGGTCGCTAACGTCACACAGCCCTGCATGCTATTTGAACGGCTAAGATGGCCGAGCGGTAAGCTCGAGGCTGTATGCATGTTTCATTGGAAGAAGACGCGGCGTGGAAACTCCCAAGGGGGAGAATCCAGCATGCGTGGTGCCTGGGTAAGATACGAGTGCTGCACACACTCGCCTCATTCTTGCCATACACATTTGCTAGTGAAGCAGAAGGAGCGCAAGAGAGAGAGAAGGGCGCAAAGAAAGACTTCCCAAGGCCACAAAGAGCATAGGAGGCACGCTCCAGCCAACGCTCAAAGATTTCTGTAATGAATCAATTTGTAATCTATTTAATAAAATGCATGTTTAAATACAACACTAAATAAGTATTATGTCAATATACTCACATCCGCGAGTTCATCTAAATGAATGTATGTCATTATAATGCGAGTTTACTACATTGTCAAATAGGTCAGCAGAATGACTTTGTATTATAGTGTCATTTGCTCACTTTGTTGAAAAGGTCAGCAAGATGACTTTTGTATCATAGTATAGTTTGCTAAAATCTATATATCAGTTATATACAGGATATAATATCAGTAGGTTGACATACAGTAAGCTCGCTTGATATAAGTCAGTATACTCACCTTCAGTACGCTAAGGATAGATATATTTATTTACATTATCATTTGTAGACTGGCACATGTGACCGTAGTATACTGAAAGTGGGGAGGTCAACTGAGATTTGATAAACCGATGTCCTACCAGTGTGGTTAAGTCCTGGGTAGGCGGAGGCGTCGTCAGTCAACTGAACAGTCTTGACTTCAGTCGACCGACCAATTAATATGGTCGTTATACCTAGATCCGTGGGTCCCAACTTAACGGGTTTCCCACGAAACGGTGCACCTTGCGTCGTGGTCAACCAGGTGGTCACAAGGTACGTAGCAGGCTAGGATCTCGGGTTTCCTCATTCTGGACAGTAGGCTTTAGAGTCGGATTTTCTACTTGCAAGTCATGTGTGCACTTTTGGGCTCGTTATTATGACCAGCTTTCACGGAAATTGCCATGGCGTCTTCGTCTGTGTTTTGAATCAAGCAAACTAGGACTTCTCGAAAAGGTTTTGACAAGATGCGTCCGTTGCCGTTAAGTTTGCTCAATTTGGAGTAGTATTGACAGAATTATGCCCTCTGACATTTGGGGGTCACATATCAGACAAATTCCATGGTTTTGCACCTAAGTTAGTGGGATGTGTTTTAGCTACTTTATGGTCATCTGAATGAGAGCGCCTTCGCTATTCAGTCCCCTGATGTTGTGTATGTGCTTATACATGCTTGTATGCTTGGTAGGCAAGAGGCCATGAGTTCTTAAAGGAGAAGCTCTAGTCCTCAAGCTCGCCTCTTTCTTGTGCCTTGTGTTAGTGTGCAACTATGGCACACTATGGTAAGTGAGTCAAGAGGTATAAATGAATAAATGGAGTTCATTCTAAGGGCAAAGATCGCTCCCTGATTTTACACGCGTCCACCTATCTACATATTTAAACGAAATATATTTATCTTGAATAAGCAAGATTCATTACAGTGGTATCGGAGCTAAGTCCTTTCTTGAGTGTCCGTGCTTGTCTTCTTTGCCCTCATGAGGGAAATGTGTGAGGCTTACTTGTGTGGTATGATGAGTCCAGGTGGAGCTTGGGAAGTGTATGGATGTAGAGTATTGCACATCCTGTCCAGGATCCTTCTACTTGCTCACCTAGTGTGTCTCTTGGCTCAATGTACTATGCGGCATACTAACTTGACTTTCCTAGCCTCTTGTGTACAGATCCACGCAATGAGAAGCCTAAAGTGGAGGCTTGATGGAAGAGGAGTTTGCAAGCATCGAGGGCTGCCTCAAGGGAGTTGCATCATAGCAAGCTGGATATGACTCATGTACCTCACTTGATCATAGTCGTCGTGTGTTGTTATAGGCAATCCACGGCTAGTATAGAGAGGGGTGTGCACTCCAGCTGTGCTAGGGGACTTGTTAGTCTGTTTTGCAATCCCTTAGGGTTTAAGCTTGTTGCTTTGCAAGGAACGTTCCTCTCTCATTATATGTGTGGTAGTTAGGTGGAGGGAGCTTGAGTATGGCTGCATGTGTTGAGAAATTGAGACAGTACGTGCACACATGATTTACTAACATAAGTTTCCAAGTATGGATTGACGACAGGTTATCCTCGCCACGATCCAAGTGCACTACGTCGTCCACAAGCTTCAGCATGCTGCAACTTCTATGTGAAGAGGCTTCGGTAGCAACAATGGCATCCTACAGATACCCCCTACTCCCAATCGTGGCTGTGACATTGTGTGCTTCTCTCGTTTGCCACATTGATTTGTGCTTGGAGGGTTTAGGGTATGTGCCTTGTGCTTGAATGCTATATATAAGACGGTGCTTTGTGGTACTTGATGGGATCGTAGGAGCTTGGGGTTTAAGCTTAAGATGGGTTTAGTCAGTGTGCTAAGGTTTATGGATGCAGATCTTGTGTGATTGTTGACTTAGGTTAAGTCAGCCTGCTGGATTATTTGACCTAATGTGGTTAAAGGGGTTAAGTGAAATGAATCTTGCTTATTCAAGATTAATATATTTCATTTAAATATATAAGATCAGAGATAGGTGGAAGCGTGTGAAATCAGGGAGCGATCTTCGCCCTCATAAGAATTCCGTTTACTCATCTACACCTCTTGACTCACTTACCGTAGTGTGCCACAGTTGCACACTAACACGAGGCACAAGTAAGAGGCGAGCTTGAGGACTTGAGCTTCTCCTTTAGAAACTCACGGCCTCTTGCCTACCAGGCATGCAAGCATGTATAGCACATTCACAACATCAGGGGACTGAATAGCAAAGGCGCTCTCATTCAGATGACCATAATGTAGCTCAAACACATCCCACTGACTTAGGTGCAAAACATGGAATCTGTCCGCTTTGTGACCCCGAAATGTCAGAGGGCATAACTCTGTCAATACTACTCCAAATTGAGCAAACTTAACGGCAACGGATGCATCTTGACGAGACCTTTCCGAAAAGTTCTAGTTCGCTCCATTTAAAGCGCAAACGAAGCAGCCATGTCAGTTTCTGTGAAGGCTGGTCATTAGAACGAACCCAAAAAGTGCACACATCACTTGCAAGTAGAAATCCGACTGTAAAGCCTACTGTCCAGAATGAGGGACCACGAGATCCCAGCCTGCTATGTACCTAGTGACCACCTGGTTGACCACGGCGCAAGGTGCGCCGTTTCGTGGGAAACCCGTTCAGTTGGGACCCACGGATCTAGGTATAACGACCATATTAATTGGTCGGTTGACTGAAGTCCTAACTGTTCAGTTGACTGACGACGGCTCCGCCTACCCAAGAGTTAACCACACTGGTAGGACATCGGTTTACCAAATCTCAGTTGACCTCCCGACTTTCAGTATACTACGGTCACGTGTGCCAATCTACAAATAACAATCTAAATGAATATGTCTATTCTCAGCGCACTGAAGCTAAGTTTATTGACTAATATCAAGCGAGCTTACTGTATGTCAACCTACTGATATTATATCCTATATATAACTGATATATAAATCTCAGCAAACTACACTATGATACAAAAGTCATCCTGCTGACCTTTTCAACAAAGTCAGCAAACTACACTATGGTACAAAAGTCATCCTGCTGACCTTTTTGACAAAGTAAGTGAACTCGCATTACATCGACATACATTCATTTAGATGAACTCGCACATGTGAGTATATAGATATAATACTTATTTAGTGTTATATTTATATATGCAATTAATTAAATAAATAATGAACTGATTCATTTCATTAAGGGAGTGGGTTTATGAACGCAAGGGCTTTCCTTTGACTCGCTTTTACTTCGCATGGTTACTTTAAGGGTCGGAGAGCAGCCGCGGACATTGAGTACTTTGAGTGCTTGAATTAAATGAGCTCTGGGTGTTGCCATGCTATAGCACAGCATATCAAAACTTAGGTCTATACGATGTGTTGAGTGATGTATGGGAAGTCAACGTGGATACTAGAGGGGGTTTGACTACTTGCCTTAGGTCCAGTTGGCTATATGTTTTGGATGCCACCTGTACACTTGGTCAATTGTGAGGAGGTCTGTGTCTTCGTCATAGGGATGATGTGGGCATATTAGCACTGTGCTAAGTTTCTGCCGGCCTTGCAGTTGACTGAGCTCGCTAGAGGCGCATGCTAGTTAGCATGCAAGGTGCATTGGTATACATGCGTCAAGTGCATGGAATTTCCATCCCGGGTGCTAGAGGTAGTGGATCGCTGTTAGCATACCATAGAGTAGGTGTAAAATGGGCCCTGCTGTAATAGATTCTCTATGCACACTTAAGTAAATATAGAAGAGACCATTGACATTATAGACGTTCTCGCAATGCATGGCTTGAATGATCTTGTTCAATCTTGCACAAACATTCTTCTTGCTAGCTTGGGGTTAAAGTGCAAAAGTCTTACCAATGATTTATGCACAATGTTGTTATTGGCTTGCTAAGTGCTTGCTGCGATTGCAATAGGTGCCATGTATGTGCCTCCAGAGAGGAACTTAGTTTTGAGCTATATTGAGTTTGTTCATTGTCATTGGTTGAGTCCATGTGATCCCAATGTTTGCCTTGCCCTTCCGAAAACTCTATAAGATGGAATCATCAGATCTTGAGTAGACTGATGCAGCTAGGGTGTGGTGTTTACTACGCGTAGCTAAGCTCATGGAAGGCAACTTACACACTTGCTTGTTGTCTGTTTGACAGACTGAGACCAGCAAGCAGAGTGTGAAGCAATGGCGACATACAGGTCAAGAGAGGCCGAGGAGTTGGCATGCTGGACGCTGCCAAAAGACGCTTCCTCACCTGTCCTCTGGGCAACTTCAGGCAATAAGGCCTGAAGGAGGGAGTATCCTAAAACATCAAAACTATGATACAGTTGGTTGTTTCTGTTCCCTTTTCACTTGGATTGTTGACTCTCACAATTTGGTGGTTGTCATTTTGGTGTATGTCTTGCTAAAGAATGACTAGTATGAGTCCTTGTATGCATGTATTGGTAGATTCAGCTAATTGAGCTACTCTTTGGTATTGGAGGAACTTGCTAATGGGGCCGGTTGTCTTTATCTCATAGCAAGCTATCTGCACTTCCAAATGCAGGGGTGTAATACGCTGGCTTGGGTTTGGGTTATTTATGGAGCCTTATGGTGAGAGGGTCTGAATGGCAGTACACTCTTCCCTATGCTACTCTAGGCATGGCTCTAGTCCCAAAAAATGGACATTTTTATTTTGGGGGGGGGGACTTTCTTTCTTGCTTACTTGGGTGTTTGCACTCTGTGTCCTCTCTTGAATTTCCTTTGTTGATTCTTCTCCACCCACTCGTACCGCCGCAATCCTCTGTGACTGTCACTCTGTGTGTTTCTTATGATGCGGAGTTGTAGGCACTTCTTAGTGTGCTTATGTGATTCGAGCTGTCAGGTCGACAACTATTTAAGTTGGAAAGAGGGAGATGGGATGTGTATTAGGAGTATTCAGTAAGCTGTGCTTACTTGCATACTCAGAAGCAAGTGTATGTACTAACTGAGTCATACACTGCCACATCCTATGTATGAATTGCATTAATATCAGGAGCATCAGTGACTGACTGGTGTAAACTGTGAGTTGCAGTATACTGTTGGAGCAAGTGTACGTACTAACTGAGTAAGTACATTGCCATAAGTTGGGATTGGGTAGCAATGATGCATGGCACATCAGGCAATCGCTTGAGGTGACCAGCATATTGCTCAAAACCATATGTTTCTTTGAACTTAGTGTGTTCTAAAAATGTGGTTAAAATTTAAAATTATTTTGGACTCATTAATCTGATGCTACTCATCTTGTAAGGGCATTCAATGCCATCAAACCAGTTGGTCACCTTTTTTTCCTTCAATACGCTGAATTTTGAGCAGGTACCTAAGTCACAAGAAATTCCTTGTGAGGAGCTTTCAAGGTGTGAGCACGTTAGGAGTTGAAGACCAAGAGAAGGAGAAAAAGCTTAGTTCAGTAGGCTAAGCCATTCTTTCGTTGTTTGACCTCGAAAGGAGGCAGTTCGATTTGAGTGTAGTTTACATGGTGTGAGGTGCTCTATTGTGTCTTTCAACTGGAAGGACTACTGTGAGTAGGGGTAAGTTTATGCATGTCTTCAGTTATTGATGGTGAAGTCAGATGGTTGCTTGCATGACAATTTGTTATGATTAATTGTTTACTTGCATTGGGTAGGTGAATATATCACGCTCATGTTTTGTTTGCTTGCTTTGCTTCACCTAATTGACTGAAGTGTATTATTATATAAATGAATTGTATGCTGAGAGTTGTCGAGGCGATAACAATTTAAGTTGGGAAGATTGTAATGAATCAGTTCATTCATTATTAGCTAAATTGCATATAAAAATACAACACTAAATCACATGTGCGTATTCATCTAAATGAATGTATGTCATTATAATGCGAGTTTACTACTTTGTCAAAAAGGTCAGCAGTATGACTTTTGATTCATAGTGTAGTTTGCTCACTTTGTTGAAAAGGTCAACAAGATGACTTATGTATCATAGCATAGTTTGCTGAAATCTATATATCAGTTATATACAGGATATAATATCAGTAGGTTGACGTGTACTAAGCTCGCTCCCTATTAGTCAGTATAATTAGCTTCAGTACGTTGAGAATAGTAATATTCATTTACATTCTTTGTAGACTGGCACATGTGACCATAGTATACTGAAAGTCGAGAGGTCGATTGAGATTTGGTAAACTGATGTCCTACCAGTGTGGTTAAAGCCTGGGTAGGCGGAGCCGTCGTCAATCAACTGAACGGTCTCGACTTCAGTCAATCGACCAATTAATATGATCGTTATACCTAGATTTGTGGGTCCCAACTTAACGGGTTTCCCACGAAACGGCGCACCTTGCGTTGTGGTCAACTAGGTGGTCACTAGGTACATAGCAGGCAGGGATCTCGGGGTCCCTTGTTCTGGACAGTAGGCTTTAGAGTCGGATTTTCTACTTGCAAGTCATGTGTGCACTTTTGGGTTCGTTATTATGACCAGCTTTCACGAAAATTGCCATGGCGTCTTCATCTGTGTTTTGAATCAAGCAAACTAGGACTTCTCGAAAAGGTTTTGACAAGATGCGTCCGTTGCCGTTAAGTTTGCTCAATTTGGAGTAGTATTGACAGAATTATGCCCTCTGACATTTGGGGGTCACATATCAGACAAATTCCATGGTTTTGCACCTAAGTTAGTGGGATGTGTTTTAGCTACTTTATGGTCATCTGAATGAGAGCGCCTTCGCTATTCAGTCCCCTGATGTTGTGTATGTGCTTATACATGCTTGTATGCTTGGTAGGCAAGAGGCCATGAGTTTCTAAAGGAGAAGCTCTAGTCCTCAAGCTCGCCTCTTTCTTGTGCCTTGTGTAAGTGTGCAACTATGGCACACTATGGTAAGTGAGTGAAGAGGTATAAATGAATAAATGGAATTCATTCTAAGGGCAAAGATCGCTCCCTGATTTTACACGCTTCCACCTATCTTTGATCTTACATATTTAATTGAGGAGTTCTCAAGACCATAGAAGAGCCTAGGAGGCACGCTCCAGCCGACGCTCAAAGATTTCCTTCTTTGTGTATCATAGAAAAGTTAGGGATAAGGAGTTCCCAAGGGGGAATCTCTGATAGCCAAAAACAAGAGCTTACAAAATAGAATCTGCTAGGACTTCTAGCACAGAAATCAGATTAAACACCACAGGTGTGCGAGAACACATAAAATGGTGAGTGCTGTGTTAGTTTCTAAGTTCTCAGAAGTCTCAATTGTCAAATTATTGTTAGCAAGAGCAAAACTAGCATTTGAAGCTCTCAGTGAAGAAGTGAGTGAGCTTAGCCAGCAGTGGAAACTCCTAAGGCAAGGCGTTGGGCGAAGAGCTCAACTCAAGCCGGCAATAGATTCATAAGTTCAGAGTTTTGTAAGCTGTGACTTTGTGAAGTTAAGCAAAATCCTGAAAGGCAACTTTCTCTGAAACATTGATATTACTGGTGCTAATCTGCTTAGACGTGATTTTTGCAAACTACAATGTGTTCACTTGATTAAGCCATCAACTTAAGCGAAAGCCTATTTGGAAGTAAGGCACTTCTGTCCTTGTAAGGAAAAAGGAGGGATGATAAAAAATTTGCAAAAAATAGCTAAATCCTGAAAAGGAGCCGTGGGGAGGAGCCTGCTAAGGGCGGAAGCACCTCATGGTCACCCTCTTGTAACTGCTTCTGTGCAAGAAAGACCAGAAATGGTTCAACCTCACAGCAGGAGCGCACCGACACACGTGCGAAGGGCAATCGACCAGGGCTACCGACACGTGCAGAGCTGCACCGATCAATCAACCATGGCAAAGCCCACACGTGAGGGGAGTTACCGACACATCAACCAGGTCGACGGCACACGTGTTGGAAAGCCATGCACGTGCCAAGGCACCGACACTGTTAGGCACGACACTATTGCAAAGTAAGCAAATTACTTTTCAAAGCTTTTTACACTAGCATCTTGGTCGTTTTGCCAATCGACCAGGAATTAGTCGGCACAAGCGTATGGCGATTAATTCAGTAAGATGCAATCATATAATAAATAATATGTCAGTAAATAGTACAACGTTTTTTAGGTAATCAAGAAAGCGTCCCAAATACGTCTAAGAAGGTCAGATTGTTGCACTTACAAACATATATGAATCCGCTATTTTAAACACAAATCTTATTTTTACTCACTCACTATCTGTCCTTTCATCTCTTTCTCTCTTTCTCTCCTTTCTTCACTCTGTAAATATTTAGAGACTTAGAGTATCAATTGGTCTTAATTTTTCATAATATATAGTTAGGCTCACTCAGTTAAAATCAGACTTACAATTTGCATAATGATTAAACAGACCGTAGCAGGCAGAAGTCTATTTCGTCGGCTCTCTCACACATTTTTTGACAATCAATTGACCGTCTTAAATGGAGCTAGTGAAATGGCTAGTAAAACAGTTATTGTGATGTGCTCTACAGATGAATAGCCAGATGAAATCTTTGACATATGCAGATTTAAAATGATGGCAGATAGTTGTGGATTTGGTAAATTAAGGTCTTATCGACGTGCTTAACTCCCAGGTAGGCAATGCCACCGCATTCAAATTTGCGCAGGGCTCTCCAAAACCTGTCCTGCGGACTCTTACGCGTTGAAATAAATTGACTTACCAAGAAGCGATTAACAATTAACAAAAGATCTTCATATCAGCAAGTGATCTTTATGGTATATTACGGTTCACTTATTAATGATCAAAAGACCACACGACTAGCGTAAGCAATACTCATAAGTCAAATGCGAGTAAACGAGCATCAATCATGCAATCAATAAACTCATACATAAGCAAGGTTAGAAGACAATTTGCATCAATGGCTTCTCGCCTTGAATTCAGATATCTCCCAGTATGCGGTACAAGAGAGTTGGCTTCGTTTTCGAATGCCAAAATTGAGAGCATAACCTAACCTATGTACATGGAATGAGTCTACTGTTTGACGGAAAATGTGATGGCACCGCCTACTCGAGAGTTAACCACGTCGGTAGGACCTCAGCTAACCAAATCCACAACCATCTCCCATCATCCCAAATTGCCATCCACCCAAGGGTATCCTCTGGCCATGCATCTAGCATATCACACCCACTGATATCGAGTACGAGAATCAGCTGACTGTTAGAGAATATGTTAGCAAGCTGACCTATGTTGACTTCAGCCTGCAGCTCTTGGCTGAGTCATTATACTGAATATCACTAAAAGTCCAACAGACTTTAAATTAACGAAAGTTCAGTAAATAAGCTAAATTAAGTATTCTAATTGAATGGATAATAAATCTAGTAATATACTGATTCATTACGCGCGTCATGTTTGACGGGGCTGTGTAAGTCGTACTCTTGTCACCTATCAACATGTCAGAGCACGCAGGGATGAGAGTTGAGTTAACGGGTGTCAGGGCAATTGCTCCTGCAATTGACGTTGCGCAGTCATCGTTAGTTGCGGACGTGCGAGCGTGCGAACGATATTGCGTAGCTTGTCAAAGCACCGGCAATAAGGTGGCTGCCACATGGCGGTTGTGCCCGTGCTGTGCATAGACACCAGGTGTGAGCATCTGAATGCATAGCACTACGTCAGCAATCACGTGTCTGTCGCTACGCCAACGAACGAACGTGTGGACGACGGCAACTCGCTCGTCGCCGCTGCAGTTGTTGGTAGCTTGCTTCTCTGGCCGGTGTTGATGCTTGGAGTGCGTGCAAACGTTGCGCATATGCTAACTGTCAGTGTGGGTGCGTCAATTGCAGGCGCAGATGCAAATAACGCCCCGCATGCATCGTAACTGTCAGCAACGAACAGCGCACGAAGCCGGGAGTTCTTGACCATGGAAGCAACCAGCGCGTTGCTAATTGCATCATAGCTAAAGCATAGTTGCTGCTTGTCAGTGCGGCAAGCAACGATCATCAAGGCAATGCCGCTTGCATACGCTGGCCCCAAGCCGGTGTCAAACCTTTGCGGGTCTACTCGTTCTCGAGGTTGCCCTTTTTCCGCCAACGCACCATCGGGGGAACCCCGACCTTGCCGGAGTACTTGCTATTGCTCAACTTACCGTTTTGCACAATGGTGTAGTCCCGGCAAGAATGTCCTGTCTTGTCGCAGGCCCAACAACGGTTATCCTACGTGGTGGTGGACATGGAGATGCAGTCACACGGGACGCTGCGCTTCTGCATCGAGGTTTGCACTGTAGGCTTCAAGCGTTGCGTTCGCGCCTGCTACAGCTGCTCGTGAGCCAGGATGAGGCGTGCAGACAAAAACGGAAGCGTCGAAACCTTCTGGTGCACGCCAGTGGACGCCAATCCGACCCTATCACTAATGTTGTTGCATGCGGCAGCGAGACTATGTTCTTCACGCCTTTGTAGGCGTCAACCAACGTGTAGTCGATGCTTGTGCGATCAATGAGAGGTGCAATAGCCCTCTCTCAGGTGCCGCTTAATAGCTTGTAGGAAGATCTCTGCGGCCTCACGGTCAATGAATGTACCCAAATCTTTGCGTAGGTGGGCCAAGTGGCGGTGCATCATGCAGATCGTCTCTCCCTTGCTGTGGTTGAAGTGGTGCAGCTTGTACACCTTCTCCAAAATAGAATTGTACAGAGAGTTGGCCTCATTTTCAAATGTTGAACTCGATTAGCAAATCTAGCATATATATGTAATGAGTTTACAGTTCAACGACAATGCGATGGCGCCACCTTGCCACGACTTAGCCTTGTTGGCACAACATCCGCTAACCAAGCCCACAACCATCTCCCATAATTTTGGATCAATATCCGCCTACACTTTTATCTGGCCATATAATAATGAACCACATATTTGGCTTGTATTAGATTACTAAATATCGTTACAATTTTGGTGATATGTGATTGCTTGTGTATATGGTATATTAAGGGTGTACCATATGTTGGCAAGTGACAAAGAGCGTAGTGATGTGTACGTATGTATTCATCATAGCTTAATATTTTGGATTAATTTGTAACTCGTATACAATTTTGTATTGTAACATATTAGATGATCAACTCACACTATCGCATGCAAGCATATTAAGTAATATATAGATGTACTTATCTTTATTACGACTTGATGGCTCACAATAATGCAAAGCTTATTTGAGTATTTGCATGCGTATATACATATGAGCTACGGTTTGCATTTTTGCATCACATACATGCATAGTTCGTAAGAGTATATACACTTACACATATATACGGGCTATACTTTGCATTATTGCGACGAGCAATATTGAAATGTTGATGGACCTTGACATTGCTATTCTTTGGAAAGCATCCTTGAAATGAATCGATTACCAAGAAGCGAATAAGAATTAACAAAAAAACATCATATCAGCAAGTAATCTTTTTGATGTATTCTATTAGCCGATTCAACAACAAAAGACAATACACTAGCAGTGTAATAGTCACAAATCAAATGCAAGTAAACGAGCATCAATCATGCCATCAGTAAACTTACACATAAGCAAGGCTAAAAGACAGTGCATATCAATGGCTTCTCGCCTTGATTCAGATATCTCTCAGTAAGCAATACAAGAGAGTTGGCCTCGTTTCCGAATGCCAAACTCGAAAGCAACACCTAGCATATGTACATGGAATGAGCTTACTGTTCAACGGCAAGTGCAATGGCACCGCCTACCCGGGAGTTAACCTCGTTGGTTCGACCTCGGCTAACCAAAGCCACAGCCATCTTCCATCATCCCGAATTGCCATCCATCCTAAGGATATCATCTGGCCACTCATCTAGCATATCACATGTAATTGCATGACTAGGCAATTCGCTGCTACCAAGTACGGAAGTCAGCTAGCTCTCAAAGAATGTGTCAACAAGCTGACCCAAGTTGATTTCAGCCTGCTGCTCTCGGCTGAGTCATTACACTGAGTATCATTAAAAGTCCAGCAGGCTGAATATTAACTAAAGTTCAGTTGGCTGAACTTGATCAACTATTATATTTAAATGAAAATTATATGTACCAATATACTGATTCGTTACAATGCTACAAGCAGCTTATAAACTTAACGCAAGCAATGGGTAGGGCTTAGCTAATTGTCTTTAGCTTCCATTTCCTTTTGATACCCAGTCAATGCTGCGTCTGTATGACTAAATTTAGCGGTCATTTATGTGGTCATGAAAGAATCAGATATTGGACTCCGCACAACATCTTTGTTAACTCAGTAAAAATTCCATCAACTCTTCCTCTCAAGGTTTCAAAGTGTTTTCGCAACTTCTTCCTCAATTTTTTAATTTGGGACTCTCTTTTGCTCTTCTAACGCCTATTGACAACCGCGTTTTTTTTTCCCAAATTTCCTCCAATTGCTTTATCGCCGCAAAGAATCTACCTGTTAAGACAGTCATGCATGGCGCAAACAAAGGGGTGGATTTTACCACTCCTCTTATCGACAAAACAGCTAGTTTTACTTTCGCAACTTCTTCCTTAATTTTTGAATTTGTAGCTCTCTTTTGCTCTTCTGTTGCCTATTCCAAAGTGAGGTTTTCATCCTTTTGAAATTGTCAATAAGCAACGAAGCGTCATAATAATTGAACCAAATCATAAATGCCACAGGTTGCGCGTATGAGGCATCTTTCTGAATTCTTTCAAAGACATTTGTCCGTTATATGTCCTCAAACTCTTGACCTAGTGATGGAACACAAATACGAAGTATTGGCATAACAAATTGTATTAGAGTTATACGTGTATGATAATAATACGCGCGTATTTCTATTTTCCAATATTTTGGAAAAGATAAAGAGCTACACTTCATCCACATTACCTAAAATTTCGAGCGCGTTTGGTTGCTAATGATAAAGGTATCAATTTGCTACAAGCAAAAAGTGCTAGAAGAAAAAAGATGATATCATCATTATATACTTGTCAAAGATTTATTTTCACATTTTTTAGACGCGTTCTTTTGCTTTTTTCAGAAAACGTGGAAGTACGTGGTGTAACCCGATGCTCTTGGACCGATACGCAAGTAAAACATGACTAGGACTTCTCATAAGTAAGGGAGTCCTTATCAATTTGTCCGCTGAAGCATTTTAGCGGCAAATTAGTTTTAGGATTCTCATCCTTTTTGTCACTAATCGTCTTCTGGCGACTAGAACTTTCAGATCCTAGACCAAGCATTTTGCGATCTGTCCAATTCTATACAAAATATTGCTTGCTATCAGAGGTCTCACCGTTAAAGAAGTCTTGTGACCTTTTGTCTTCCAACGTCTGCGCTTGCCACGGGTCGTCAGGTAGCTCAAACTTCTCACTCTTTGCTTGACTTTTGTGTTCTCCCTTTGTGTTGGCTCCAAAAGATGGTATGTTCTACCTATAGCGGTTCACCGCGTGGCCGGTTGCGACGAGTGCGACACGTCACGTGGGGCAACCGAATGTGACCAAAAAGTGCCGGTTTAAATTGTATAAGACTATTGGCGCGCGATCAAAATACCTCAAGGTACCTTTTCGTTCGTATAGCTACAATTCGGAGCGCGAACGTATGCAACCGGGTCCAGGGTACAAGGATGAAATCTTAGTGAGCACGTTAATGCTCAGGGTGCGAGAGTGGTCGATGGTACAACCGTATGGCGATCTTTGGATTGTACGAAAAAAGGACACTATCCCAAAACAATGCCTCTTGCGCCGCCGCGGCATAAGTGCCCGAGACGTGCACACGTGTAGGCGGGAGGAGTGTAGCAATCTGCCACGTGGCCGATTGCGGCGCGTGCAACGCATCACGTGGACCGAATGTGATCAAAATGTGGCGGTTTGAATAGTATAAGTTCAATTGGAGCGCGATCAAAGTACCTCAAGTTACCTTTTTGTTCGTATCACTAGACTACCACTCCTCAACTCCATAAACAATTCACTTTTGCTCGTCACCTCTTCAGGGTCGGCTGATGAAATTCAAACATTTTCCGATTTCCAATGTTCATGCCACTACCAAATCAACATATATTTTCAGAAATAGTGCAGCACTAAGTACTTCTAGACGCGCTTTTTTCCATGTTGACGAGTTCACAATCCGCAGTTTGCGTGCATGAATCGCAAGTCGTGCTAGGGTTGACAAGATTCAAAGATAGTCATCTTTTCAAACTTTCACTTTTGTTCATATGAAATACAAACTTGTCAAACTTTTTACAACAACCCATTGCTAGTTGGCCGGTGTAGTGATTTGAGTTATTATATATTAGTATGCATATATTTTAATGTTTTCAAATATATTTGGAGTGGTATTGTGTGGAGTCAAGTGTGAATAGGTACTCTAGTAACTTGGTTCATGTCCTTTGTACCTTCCAAGGCATTTTCGAAGTTAGAGGAAAGACCTAGAAGAACTCCATGTGGCAAAAGTCAGATGTGCCATTTTTAGGTCAAAAGGACATGTGTACATTATTCTAGAAAGAGGTGGCAAGTTTTGGGATGTGTTGGGTGCCAACACATCAACATACACCTTCCTAGAAATTACTTATGTAGCAAGTATATAAACAAGAGCTAGAACATAGAAAGACATTCCAGAATCACTCTTGTACTTGCCAAAATCCAGAAATATATTAACTTTCAAGAAGCCATCTCTCTTTCAAGAAGCTACCACTTGTGTTCAAAGATCCTTGTCTTGAATAGATAAAGTATTCTGTTTTACTAAGTACTTTATCTATCTGTTTCACTACAGTGGTATCGGAGCTAGGCACTTTGGTAGCACAAGAAGATGGCCGATCCTCAAGACCAACAGCAAGCTTTCGAAGGAAGCCCTTCCTCTCCAAGACACCCTCCTCCAGCGCCGATGGGAGAGCCCACTCAAGAAAATCTGCAACAACAAGAAGCACCACAAGGAGGAGCACACCCTCCTCCAGCGTCGATGGGAGAGCCTACTCAAGGAAATCTCCAACAACAAGAAGCACCACAAGGAGGAGCACCGTCAAATCCCGTGGCAGCCGCTATAGCAAAGTTGACCCCACCACAAGGAGTTCCCGCAAATGAGTGGGCAGCCTTCCTAATGACCGTCCACAACCAAGTGGGCTTGGCCACCTATGAAGCAACCGTGCAAGCGTCAAGAGAAGCTATGGCTGCCATGGTTGCCCCTATTGCGAGCAATGCTCAAAATCCAGCCCCGGCTCAAGCGCCTCCACAAGAGCCAACGAGAGCAAGGAAACTCATCAAGCCCGGCAAACCCGACACTTTCAACCCCGGGAAAGGTGCCAACCTGAATTTATGGCTCTACCAAGTGGAGACGTACCTCGCATTCCTTGAAGTACCCGAGGAGGACTACGTTCCCTTTGCCGTTACCTTACTTAGAGGAGCAGCAACATCATGGTGGCGTAACTATCAAGCGGCTATATATCAAGCTATGGCGCACCCCATGCTCGGCCAAGAGCCCCCACCATCATATGCAAGATGGGCAGATTTTCGTGAGGCCCTCAAGAAGCAATTCATGCCCATCAATGCGGAGAAGATTGCCCGAGGAAAGCTCCACCATCTCAAGCAAACGACGTCCGTTCAAGAGTATACATCCAGATTTCACGCCCTCACTCTTGAGATCCCCAACATGTCTCTCGAGGAGAAGATTGACCGTTACATCTTTGGCCTCAAACCCAAGGTGGCAAAGGAAGTGGAGTTACGCGACTTGACGGACTTCTCAAAGATCATTGAAGTGGCCCAAAAGGTGGATACCTTGGATTTCAAGCACTCCGTGCCTTCATCTTCACGGGTACCGACGACGCGGGTGTACGCAGCCCCTTCCACATCCGAATCTGGACCCACACCCATGGAAATCGGAGTTATTAAAAGGGACCCCGCGGCTGCCCGGAAGAGTGGAAGACCCTCCAATGACACTTATGATGCAAGAAACCAGCAAGGAGTGAAAGCAAGACTCTCCCCGGCTGAAAAAGAAGCTCTCATGACGGCTGGACTATGCTTCTATTGCAAGGAAAAGGGCCATCGTGCACTTTCATGCCCCAAAAAGTTGTCAAAAAACGGACAGCGCCGGTAGGCCAGGAGCCTACCACCCCAAGACCCACTTCACGAGAAGGCAACACGCCAAGTGAGGTGGAGACCCCCGTTGAAGACGACGTTCCAGCCCCAATGAGTTTGAGAGGTTACCTTGGAGGAGAGAAGGTCCACATCTTGGTGGATAGCGGAGCTCAAGGCAACTTCATTGCTGCAGATTTTGCCACCAAGCACGGTATTACTATGCGAACTCTTGACCACGACGAGGAGATTATGATGCCCGATGGATTCTCCTATACTACCCCTTCCAAGAAGACGTACCCCTTGGCACTCTCTATCAAGTCCTTCAAGGATAGAGTAGTGTTCTCCCCCATGCAATTGGGCAAGTACGACGTCATCCTAGGGACGCCTTGGTTGACCAAGCACAACCCCCAAGTTGATTGGAGGACCGGTACTATCAAGATCAAGAATGACATCACTTCAAGAATCTGTATTTTGCGCGCAATCCAGAATATCCAGACCCAAGACATCCAGAAGCCGGCACACGAGATACTATTGTCCGCCCTCCAACTCAAGAGACTTGTGAGGAAGGGACACGAGCTTCTTTTGGCCTTGATCACGCCAAAAGACATCAAGAAAGACATCGAGAGTCAAGAAGGCAGCCCCGTTCCCAAGGAGATACAAGAAGTCTTAGAGGACTACAAAGAAGTGTTCTCCCCGGAATTGCCCAAGGGCCTACCCCCCAAAAGATTCGTAGACCACAAGATAGAGTTGGAGCCCGGAAGCAAGCCCATCTCTCGGCCTACGTTCAAAATGTCATACACGGAGCTAGACGAAGTCAAGAAGCAAATCAAGGAGCTACTGGAGCATGGCTTCATTCGACCTAGCAAGTCGCCATTTGGAGCCCCGGTGCTATTTGTCAAGAAGAAAGATGGTACCTTGAGGATGTGTGTGGACTATCGCGCCCTCAACAAGATCACCATCAAGAATCGATACCCGCTGCCGCGCATGGATGAGCTCATGGACCGGCTGGTTGGAGCCAAGTACTTCACGAAGATTGACTTACGGAGCGGCTACCACCAGATTCGCATCGCAGAACCGGACATAGAGAAGACGGCATTCAGGACAAGATATGGACATTTTGAGTTCATGGTCCTGCCATTTGGACTCACCAACGCGCCAGCAACTTTCATGACTATGATGAACACCATATTTCAGCCCATGTTGGACAGATTTGTGGTGGTATTCATCGATGACATCCTTATCTACAGCAAGACCCTTGAAGAGCATGCGAGACACTTGAAAGAAGTCCTTGAAGTATTGAAGCAAAACAAGCTATTTGCGAAGGAGTCAAAGTGCGAGTTTGCCAAACAAGAAGTGGAGTTCCTAGGTCTCCACGTGACTGCTGATGGCATCAAGATGGACCCCAAGAAGACCACGGTGGTGGAGGAATGGCCAACCCCCACGACCAAGAAAGAACTCCAGTCATTCTTGGGATTTGCCAATTGGTACAGAAAATTCATCCAAGGCTTCTCGCACATAGCAGCCCCCCTGACAGATCTACTCAAGAAGGACAGGCTATATACATGGACCGAGAAAGAGGAAGAGGCATTTCAAGAGTTAAAGCGAAGATTGACCACATCCCCGGTGCTCACACTCCCAAGTCCAAACCCAGATTGGCCCTTCCACGTCATCACCGATGCATCTTCCTATGCAATAGGAGCAATCCTGCTTCAAGACCAAGGCAAGGGACTGCAGCCCATCGCCTACGAGTCAAGGAAGCTAAATCCAGCCGAGCAAAATTATACAACCACGGAGCGAGAGGCATTGGCGATTGTACATGCCTTGAAGGTTTGGCGCTGCTACGTTGAAGGACGCAAAGTACTGGTCACCACGGACCACGAGGCGTTAAAGCACCTCCAAACGCAGCCGTATCTCTCAAGGAGACAAGCAAGATGGAGCGGATACTTGCAACAATACAACATCACGATTCAGTACCAGCCCGGCAAGACAAACCCGGCTGACCCCCTCTCAAGACTGCAATTAAATGCAGTGATGGTATCCCTGAAGACAGATCTGGAAGCTCGATTTTCAGCCGCCTATGAAAGAGACCCTTACTACAAGAACGGAGAAGCAGCCTTGGACCCATGCAAGAAGCAAGAAGGCAATTATTGGGTGAGGCAAGATACGGGCCAGAGATGTGTTCCTAATGACTTAGACCTCCGGCTCTTGCTTCTACGAGAAGCACACGACAACCCTCTTGGAGGACACTTTGGAATCCTAAGGACCACGGGCGTTCTAGCTAGGACTTATTGTTGGCCAGGCATGTCTAAGCAAGTCAAGGAGTACTGCAGGAGCTGTGACACATGCCAAAGAATCAAGCCATCATCGCAAAAGGCGGGAGGACTCCTCCAACCACTACCAATCCCCGAAAGACAATGGACGGACATCTCAATGGACCTTATCGTGGACTTGCCCGTGACACCTCGAGGCCATAATGCAATACTCACGGCGGTGGACAGACTTACCAAGATGGCTCATTTTATTCCCACGACGACTAAGGCTACAGCACCACAACTTGCAAGACTCATCTTTGACAACATCTTCCGACTCCATGGACTACCATCAAGAATTGTGTCAGATAGAGATCCAAGATTCACAAGCCATTTCTGGAAAAATCTCTTCAAGAACTTGGGTACATCGCTGGATATGTCTACTGCCTACCACCCACAATCAGATGGGCAAACCGAGCGTATGAATCGTACCCTAAAGACCTCTCTAAAGGCCTACGTGTCTACCCTCGAGCAAGACTGGGACATGTACTTGACCCCCCTCGAGTTTGCCTACAACAACACTACGCAGGCCTCTACCCAAGAGTCCCCATTCTTCCTCAACTATGGCTTCCATCCGACCACGCCACTGAGCTTCACGGCTGGCCATGATGAAGTACCTGCAGCCACAGATTTTATGGAGACATTAGAAGCAGCCCTTACAGCAGCGAAGAAAGCTCTACAACACGCGCAAGATGCTCAAGCAAGAGTGGCGAACAGATCCAGAAGAGAAATTACGTACAGAGTGGGTGACAACGTGTTACTATCATCCAAGAACATTTCCCTGAACAACAGGCCTGCCGGCAGCAAGTTCTCTCCCAAGTATTTGGGACCCTTCAAGATTATCCAGCAAGTCAACCCCGTTGCTTTCAAGCTAGAACTTCCCCAGACTATGCACATCGACCCCGTATTCCACGCTTCCCTCTTCAAGCCATATGTGCAACCCGACAACAAGTTCCCAGGACGTGTGACAACCCCACCAGCCCCAACAATAGTGGATGATCATTTGGAGTACGAAGTGGAAGACATAGTGGCTATGAGAAATTTCAGGAGACAGCAGCAATACTTGATCAAGTGGAAAGGATATCCAGATTCGGAGAATAGTTGGGTGGCGGCGCACTACCTTGACAAAGTTCAGAGAAAGTTGAAGCGCTTCCATGCCGCCAACCCCCATCTTGGACCAGCCCCAAGTCTCTCTACTAGAAGCCCGAAGACTTCAGGGAGGCAGCCTGCCACCATCAAGAAGCAGCAGAAGACCCCTTGGAGGCAGCCTGCAAGAACCACAAAGAGGAAAAAATGACATTAGACACTTTTCTCTTCTTGCAGTTTCTGGACAGAAAACTAAAACTGCTACTGGCGATAGGTCTCTTATTAATAAATTCTGAAAATTTACCTGGCTATAGTCCATGAGTAGCCAGTCATTTAGAGTCCAAGTTTGCTCAATTTGGAGAACTGGTGAGAGAGATATGATGCTCTAATTAGAAGGNTCAGGCTGCTGGCATTGTTAGGACAGAATATGCCTTCTGACATTGTGCCTTCCCCTGAACTTGGAATGCTCTGAAACTCAAGAATCTGGTAGGACATCTTACAGCGTCCAGTTTGAGACTTAGTTTGCAGAATTTGGAGAAGTATAGAAGGACTTATGATTTTCAGAAGTTTCTGCACAGATTTGGAGGAGTGCCTACTCTCTCAGCTCTCAACGACAGTCCAGAAATGAGAATGCTCTCAAATTTGGTGACCCGGTAGAGTTCTCCGACGCGGTCCGTCTGGCACTCGAATTTTCAGATTTGGAGCAGTTCTGTGGCCGCTATGAATTTTTGAGTTCGTGGCAGATTCTGGGCCAACTTGTACAATTTTCTTTATCATTAAGGAGTAGGCTAGCCAATAAGGTCACACCACCTACGACCTTGCCTAGTCTACCTTACATGTGTAGCACCTGACTTGGCGCCTTTGACTAGTCCTCTTCACATGTGTGGCATCTGACTTGAAACTGTTGACTAGTTTGCTCCACATGTGTAAGACCTGACTTGACGCGCCGAGACGTCGCTTTTTCTATCGGGGGGGTGATGTAGTGATTTGAGTTATTATATATTAGTTTGCATATATTTTAATGTTTTCAAATATATTTGGAGTAGTATTGTGTGGAGTCAAGTGTGAATAGGTACTCTAGTAACTTGGTTCATGTCCTTTGAACCTTCCAAGGCATTTTCGAAGTTAGAGGAAAGACCTAGAAGAACTCCATGTGGCAAAAGTCAGATGTGCCATTTTTAGGTCAAAAGGACATGTGTACATTATTCTAGAAAGAGGTGGCAAGTTTTGGGATGTGTTGGGTGCCAACACATCAACATACACCTTCCTAGAAATTACTTATGTAGCAAGTATATAAACAAGAGCTAGAACATAGAAAGACATTCCAGAATCACTCTTGTACTTGCCAAAATCCAGAAATATATTAACTTTCAAGAAGCCATCTCTCTTTCAAGAAGCTACCACTTGTGTTCAAAGATCCTTGTCTTGAATAGATAAAGTATTCTGTTTTACTAAGTACTTTATCTATTTGTTTCACTACAGCCGGAGCTTCTCTGCCCTTAATTATGCTTATCAGTATTTCATTGTGTATCTGTGTTTCTCAATTCGTCACTGAGATCTCAATCATAGCACTTGCTTGTTGCGAAAAGGACCTATGAAAATTAAAAAACTAATCAACAACTCATCTTATACGTTATTTATGCACTTTGATGTCAATTCTAGTTTTCTCCAACACTTTCCTAACATGTTGTAATGAATCAGTATACTAGATAGATATAATATTTATTTAAATATACAAGTTAAGTAAGTTCAGTCTGCTGAACTGCAGCTAATATCAAGCTTGCTGGATTTTATATACTTAGTTTAATAACTTAGCCGAGAGCAGCAGGCTGAAGTCAATTTTGGTCAACATGTTGCCTTAGGTCAACTCGCTGACACATTCTTTGAATATCAGCTGACTGCCGTACTCGGTAGCAACAAATTGCTTAGTTATGCATCTAAGTGTGTTGTGCAAGATGAGTGGCCAGAAGACACTCTTAGGGTGGATGGCGCTTCGGGATGATGGGAGATGGCTGTGGATTTGGTTAGCCGAGGTCCTACCAACGTGGTTAACTCCCGGGTAGGTGGTGCCATTGCACTTGCCGTTGAACTGTACACTTATTCCATGTACATATGCTAGGTATTGCTCTCGAGTTCGGCATCAAAAATGAGGCCAACTCTCTTGTGTCGCTTACTGAGAGATATATAAATTTAAGGCGAGAAGCCATTAATGCAAGCTGTCTTCTAACCTTGCTTATGTATGAGTTTACTGATTGTATGATTGATGCTCGTTTACTTCTGTTTGACTTATGAATATTGTTTACTGCTAGTGTATTGTCTGTTGCTGTTAAATCAATTGACAGAAAATACCATGAACATTACTTGCTGATACGAAGATCTTTTATTAATTGTAAATTGCCTATTGGTAAGTCGATTCATTTCACATATCAAATATGCCAACTCTAGCCTCTTAATAAGTTGAATCTTGCCTAGAAACTTTGTAGAGCTAGTTTTATATATAAATTTAGAATGCAAAAGGAAATGAATTTTTGAATACACTTTGCAGAAGCGTGACTCTCCGGGTCCCGATTGCCAAGAGGATGACTTCTTCTCCTTCACACTCTTCCTTCACTTTCTTTTATTTTTCTTCGCAAATGGGACTCTAATTCTGTGCATACTTGTGTTTCCCTCCAAGCTGCACATCAATTTTGATGACACCTCGGCTCGAGACTCACGCTCGTGTCAGCTCTCTGCTCCTCTGTTGGAGTCTTGCGTGCTCGACTTTCAAGATTTTTGTGACTTGGTCTTCTTTAGTCAACGGGTCTTCATACCGTACTTTGACTCGCCGTCACTTCCGCCGCGCGTGTCAGACCGTCCATGGCTGTCACTCGCAACATGCATATTGTAATTTTTTGCCTTGAAATCAATAGTTTTTAGCATTTTCTAAATGTTTACTTCAATGTGTATATATTCAATTTTTTAGATATGTATTGTATTTTATTTATCTCGTGGACGACGGCGTAACGATACGCACGTATTCTACAACTAATTTGTTGCCATTGTGGATATTGCCATACATGTTACATCTTGAGCTTAGGTGCGAGTGAATATTTGCAACAAATATTGTTTGACTAGTTGACCATATTCAAAATCCGAAGTTTTCTTAAAAATGTCTTTACACAATCAAATCAATCTTATGCAAAATTTTGTAAGTACGAGTATAAATCTTTCACTCTTTCATACAAGCACCATCTCTAAATAATTGGCAAGTTTGCATTCAAGCGTGCACATAAGATATGCACACAAACACAGGAGCAAAAGCATTACTTAAATTGCATCTTTGCATGCAAGCGTTCATATGCAACTATACACTCACTAAGTTTGCAAGTGCGCTTTTACATACACCACACACGGATCCATGCATACACACTCAAGCATATGTGCATGCACCTATGCATAAACACTCGCGTACTTTGCATGCGTAGACGCACTGTTGCACATATTCATGCGCACATATGCGCATCATGCACTCCCGCACGCGCGCCATTACGTCCTTTACATAGGATACCATCCGTCATTCACCTAATCCACTATGTTTTCAATTGAAAGTGCAGTTTCAAAGAATCTGAGGTCACACAGCCGCATGTACACTCACTCATATGTGCACTGAAAGACACGTACCATCACCCACACGCACGCTTGCAAGCGTCGGCCGTATCCAGCAATGTCCAACAATTTCAAATAGTTCAGGGTGTACCGTGCTTTCAAGTTGCTTTGGTAGTACCCGAATACCTCTCAATTTCATGGCACCACGCATGGTGGTGGAGCTTTTTGGTAGCGGGTATATTTTAACCCGCAGGCTCGAGCCCATCCGAGGCGCACGGGCAAACGGCACCCGTCGAGATTTTCCACAAGCTTAGTTGATGTGCTTGGGCAAACGGCCGAAGACTTCACATTATAACGGAAAAAGCTTCGCCAGAGTAGCGAAGAGTCGAGAACACGTTTTTCGACAGAGTGGCGAAAGAAACCCAGTCAAATCTGAGAGTATGGGTTGTCATACGCGACCTTACCTGAAAGACTCCTACTCGCTTTCTTTTTAGAATTTTCCACGACATTTCTATGTGAAAGAGGTTCATAAAGCAAACTCCCCAAGGACTTCAAAAAAAAAATTCACAAGTACTATATGTTACCTACTTTGATGTTCTTCGACACTTATGTCAGCAAAAAAGTTGTTACTTTGTTAGCCAGAAAGACAGCCGTAAGAATACAATGAATATCAAGCTCAATAGTGCACGCGGTATGCATCTCTTTTCGTCATTATCTAATATAGTAGTTTCAAAATTAACTATATGTGCGCTTGCTATCTTTATTTCTAATTTATTTATTTGCCGAGACAAACAATGTGTGTGTACGAGGACCTTGGGTATCTAGACTCTATAATCTCCAACGAACAAGGTCGTATATTGTTATGCCTGAGTTTACGTATGGCGTGTTTTCCAAAATTGTCCAGCCCCTTGGTGTAGGTCCCTTGGTGTGACGTTTCTGCTTTTCGAGAGGATCTTTCCTCGATATTCAAGGAATATTTGATTCAAGTGGGAGGAAAATCTGTATACTTGTGGACATTGACGAAATACTCAAAAGAGCGAAAGTGAAAACTAACGTAGAATGTGTGCTTGTGAGAGTTGCACTCACAATGACTCTGCAGGTATTTATACCAGCACAACATGAGGCACTGGAGTGCTTCGAGTCACCACCTAGGGCACTGGTTCATGTTCAACGAAAACGGTCGAAGGGACGTGTCCCATTCGGCCGAATGCTTGAAACANGAAACGCGCAGTTGGCCGTTTGGAGACTTTTCGACGGTTTCCGAAAAACCGTTTTGCGCCAAACGGGCGTTTTCGCGTTCTCGCGACTTTCCGAAAAAGTCGCGATTGACCGCGGAGTCGCGTACACATGCTTTCGTCATGAACCGGTAGTTTGAAAAGCTACTTTGGCCAATCGGTTAGGTGTGAACGTTTTAAACGAAAGTCGCGGGTTCGAATCCGCTCGGATGCAAAGCGACTTTGCACATTTCGTTTCGTTTGACTTTACGACTGTTTGTTCGTATTAATGATACGACAGTTTCTTCGTATTACGACTAGTCGTAACCCGAAATGTGTGATTGTCCATCATTCGTAATAATGACAATCAAAATAACTTAATCAAACAATGATTAATTAAATTATCATCTCATAATTATTCAAAGTAACTTTATGAATAATTATGTCGTACTTTTGCGAAGTAGTCGAATTACGTTACGACGCTTTTTGCAATAGTATCTCGGTCGTTTCGCCAATCGACCGGGAATTAATCGGCACACGTGTGTGGCAAATAATTCAATGTGATGCAATCATTTATCAAATAACTTATGATAAATAGTTTAACGTATTTTAGGTAATTGGGAAAACGTCCCAAATACGCCTAAAAAGCTCAAATCATTACACTTGGTCCTTGGTGGGACTTGTGTTCTCTGTGCTCCTTTGGCTTGTGCGTCTTTTGGTGGTACCTTGTGATGTTTAATGTTGGGGTGGGTGGGGGGTATGTTTGGTGTGCATAACTTGTGCAAAATGTGCAATGAGGAGTAGCTCGCAACGGCTGCTTGATATAGCTGCTCGTTTCAATCAAAAACAATGGTTTTAGTACTTTTGGTGCGGTGGTGGTACACCACCGCTAGCAATTTTGGTTGGATCGCTTAGATTTGGCGGTCGCTTGCCCTTTCGACACGATAAGTGTCGACATCATCAAGACTTATTCTGAATACCAACGTACACAAGATTTCAATTTTTGCCCTTTTATTGTCTAAACTTGATCTTTTCAGGATCTCCATATAATTAGTATCTGAAAACTCATTGATTATAAAGAGAGAATCTAGTATGTAAGCTCTAATAGTCAGTGCCTCAAACCCTCTCGGAGGCCTGCCTAATATTAGCCCGCCGTGTAAGGTTGTCGTCTTGTTTAACCTCCCAACTTTGGCCTCCGAAGTCAAATGTCAACTTTAACGTGGACGTTTGGCAAAGGGGGAAATAACTCTTTGCGTGAAAATGAAGGAAAAAAAAGAAAGTAGCAAAGAAAAATTCAACAAAATTTATATGGTGCCCTTGGGAAGTTTGCTTCTTGAAGCTCTTTCACCTTCAGAAAAATCGTCAAAGCTGTTGACATAAAAGCAAGTAGGAGTGTGTCAGGTGAGGTCGCGTGTGAACTGCTGTGACACGTCCCCATTCTACTTGAAGTTCAGACTTACATGTGCCGTAGGTAGGTTGCGAAGAACCTCACATTAGATAGCCCACGGTAACTCACACTTACTGATGGATCTACTACCTTACTCCTGAAATTTTTGTTATTATAGTAAAAGTCCAATCATATAATGAAGCACAGATTTGGAAAGTTGACATCACAATCTTGCTGATCGAATATTTTTTAGTTCAAGATGATTTTTCTAAAAGTGAAAAAATCGAAAAGAATGACATCCAAAAATTTAGCGCCAAAACAGAAAAACTTGAATCTTCATAACTCTAGGGACCTCAATTTCCATGTTGTGGGAATTTAGCCAGGGTATGTATATTGGTACTCATTACATGTGCAAAATTTGGGGCTCATTTTTGAGAAGTAATCTGTCTTATGGAGCTCTTAGCAAATATGCACCAAAATATAATGCGCAAAAAAAGCATGATGCAACAAGCGTTTCAAGGGACAACTTCACATAGCATGAGTTTGTGAAGTGCACAAATATCACACAGATCTGAAAATTAGAATAGCATATACTTGCATTCTTAGCTTGAAAATATTCGTTTTAGTTTTAAATATTTAAAAAATAATGTTACTATTAATCATCGATCAAGGGCAATGTGAACAATTATTTTTTTATTTAAGATTTAGAAATAGAAATCAAATACATGGTGTTCAACTCATTCACGTCAAGTCTTCATACATCTCACTCAAACCCATAACAAAAACTAATGCTTCCGATCAGATTAGCTCGACTTCGTCGATTCTCGCCTATTTGTGTCTCCTAAAACCTCTTTTTTGTAATGAATCAGCTTGCTATACATTAGTTGGAATTTAGTCTGCTAGATTTATAATACTTAGTTTAATGACTCAGCCGAGAGCAGCAAGTTGGATTTAATTAGGTCAGCCTGTTGACTTAGGTCAGCTTGCTAACACATTCTTTGACAGTTAGCTCACTGCCGTACTCGGTAGCAGCAAACTGCCTAGTCATGCATTTAGGTGTGGTGTGCTAGATGAGTGGCCAACTGACACCCTTAAGGTGGATGGCGATTTGGGATAATGGGAGATGGCTGTGGATTTGGTTAGCCGAGGTCCTACCAACGTGGTTAACTCCCGGGTAAGCGGTGCCATCGCATTTGCCGTTGAACAATAAACGTAATCCCTGTACATATGCTAGGTATTGCTTTCGAGTTTGGCATTTGGAAACAAGGCCAACTCTCTTGTATCGCTTACTAAGCAACATCTAAATCCAAGACGAGAAGCCATTGATGCAAATTGTCTTCTAACCTTGCTTATGTATGATTTTACTGATTGCATGATTGATGCTCGTTTACTTGCATTTGACTTGTGAGTATTGTTCACTGCTAGTGTATTGTTGTTGTTGTTAAATCAGTTAACGATAAATACCATGAAGATTACTTGCTGATATAAAGATCTTTTATTGATTGTTGATTGCCTATTGGTTAGTCGATTCATTTCATTTTTCCTTGAAGATCCTTAATCTAGATGGAGAATATACCTGGTGGTGTGGTATACCAGAAAACAGGGAGCAGTGCACAAGTACACACTACAAGACATACACTTGTAATCACTATACTTATCTCTCTTACTATTGGCACGTTGTTCAAACGTACCCGCAACAGACACGACATAATACTTCCTCTTCTCAACTCCTATAGGAAAGTGTCTTCCAGTGAACCTATCTTCTGCTGTAAGTTGTGCTACTGTTACCCTGGTTGCCACCCCACTAGGTCCTGCTTCATCAGAGTACAGGGAAGAGCACAAGTTATCTGTAATGAATTAATATATCAGTAAGTAAAATGTACCCGTTAATTGTAATAGATAAATAAGTTCATTTTATTTAACTTTAGTAAATATTTAGTATATTGGCCTTTAGTTGTATATCAGTATAATGGCTTTCTAGTGGTATTCAGTATAATGAATTGGCCAATAGCAGCAGGCTGAGATTTACTCAAGTAAGTTCATTGACACATTCTTTGACAGCCATTCTTTGACAGCCAGCTGACCCCCTTAAGTGGTACCACCGGTGATCGAACATCGTAGCTGTGCATCTAAGTGTGGTGTGCTAGATGAGTTGCCAGATGACGCCTTAGGCAGATGGCGATTCGAGATGATGGGACTACCAACGTGGATAACTCCCGGGCCTATTTATTCGACATGTGCGTATAGGTCGGTCGAGTGCGGATTATACGCTAAAATATGTCGTATTTGGTAAATACATGTATACGAAGTATAATTCGACAAAATGGCCGACTTCGATCTATTGACCTGTCGGTTTTGGTTTTCCTTTATATAGCCTCATCCAAATCTTTGGTGTGTGTACACGTAAGCGTAAGACCAAATCGCGTGCACGTTCGCTGCGGCCATGTCAGCTGGTGTGCACGCTCTTCATCGATTTCAACCTCTCGACAAACAGAGTGTCAAGTCTTGACAAAGCAAGTTGTCGCGACACTTGGGCTTGACACTGTTCCCATTTTAAAGTTCAACTACGTAAAATTAAGTCTTACACCTTGGACTAGTAAACTTTAAAATCAAAACACACATACATCACCTTAACATGACAACACGTACCGCTAAGGCTGTGTTACACTGTTAGAGCTACAGGATATTGGTAGCCCACCCAGTGACATTAGAGAAGAAATAACCTATAATACATTTTGTGTGTACACTCTGTAAATTCAGAATTAAATAGGTTATGATTTGTTATTACAACCACTACTTAAATCCATATAGTAACATTCTAATACATTCTAATACATGTCTGTGCAGCTTTAACACAAGTTACAACTTTGACACCTTTCTCCAATGCACATTATCTTCATTGAAGGCATAAATTTAAAAAATTGTAAATTCAGGTGACACGGACACTCGTCTAACTTTACCTACAATCAGGGATGCTTCATACATGATTACCCTCTTCTTGCACTCACTTCATATTGCACATGTTTAAGGAGACATGACCCACCATCCTACCACTTATTAAAGCACAAGGTTTTGAAGATGTCAGAACTAAATAGAAGCTTCATAATCATGAAACACATTAAACATTGCTACATTTCCAGTTGGTAACAAAATGTTTGACAACTTGTACACAGAAAGGCCTCAATCACATCGTAGCAATAGTGATTGAAATAGTGTTGTAAATAAGCACTCCTGACTCTATTTCTTGTGTCGGTTTAGTGTGCTGACATGTGTGTGTGTCGATGCATAGAGTAGACTTATACTGTAGTCAAAGTGGGTGAATTATCAATGTGTTGACATTGTGTTGATTGTGTAGATGTGTAGGGCAATAGGACATTAGGTGTAGAGTATCGATGAGTGTGAGGTAGGTGAGCAGCCACCAAGTGAATATAGGCGCTGTGAAAGAAGATGTATAGTGAACTCCTGTGTGTAAGAAAGAAGAAGAGTCTCCAAGGAAAGAGTGTGTGCAAGATCTATGCTAAGTGCTTGATCTGCTACAGGTCTGTGTGGCCTTGTCTGTGTGACTAAAGGAAGCTGTTTGTGTTACCAGCTAAGTCTGTGTGACTTGAGGAGAGAAGAAGTTGTCTGTGTGATCAACTTAGAGGAAAATGCGGTGAGAAGAAGAGATGGATGAAGAGGAATTACAACATGGTATTGGAGCAGGCGATTCGAGGATGCCGCACTTTGATGGGAAGAGTACAGAGTACTTTGTGTGGTCAATGAAGTGTATGGCGTAGTTAGCACGGTACGAGTTGAAGGATATTATTCTCGAGATAGATACGTTGCCAGTAGGGTTGGCAGCAGGAGCATCAGTAGCATATGTGACGACCAGAGAGGAGGAGCGTGCGAAGTGGAAGAGAAAGGAGGCACATGCTTTCTCCAACCTGATCAAGAGCTTGGGGACGGAGCCTCTGCTGAGAGTGTGCAGATTGACAACCAGTAGAGAAGTGTGGATTGCATTGAAGATTTCATCAGTCAGTCAGCACAGCCAGCAAGCGAATCTACAAGAGGCAGTTCAATGGGTTTGCAATGGAAGATGGAGAAGGCATACAGGGGTACTTCTCCCGCATGCTGAAGTTAAGTCAAGAATTGCGAGCTATTGAAGCTGAGGTAACAGAGGCAGACCAAGTGATCCAACTGCTAATGGGACTGAGACCTGAGTTCAATATGACAAAGGAGGTACTACTCAACATGGAAGTAAATGCCATGACACTGAGAGTGGTGGAGACCAGACTGCTGAACAGTGAAAAGAAGATGGAGATGGTTAGAGTAAAGAAAGCAACAGCAGGAGGTCTGGCTCTGCAAATGAAGGAGAAAAATTTGGCCAACACAAGTCAAGGAGGAGGAGGGTCATCCAGCAGAGGCGGCCATCAAGGAGGAAGAGGCAGGGGAGGAGTGAGGGCGTGCTATCACTGTGGAAAGCCTGGGCATTTGGCATCGAGCTGCACAGACTTTGTTTGTTACAGATGTGATGAGAAGGGCCACATTGCCAGGTTGCCCACAGAGGAAGAGTGAAGGTACATCCTCTCGTGCCCATGAGAGAATGCACATGCTGTCATTGTTGATGAAGCATATACATGTGCGGAAGAGGAGGATAGGAACAGGTGGTATGTAGACTCAAGATCCTCCAGGCACTGCACGCCACGAAGTGATCTCTTGTATGACTACAAGCTGTGTGAGCCTGTTCCTATTAGAGTGGGAGATGGAAATTTGCTGCAAGGGATTGGCACAGGAAAGGTAGTTGTGCATTCAAAGATTGGAAGGAAGCGGTGGAAATTCACAATGCAGGATGTTTTGCACACCCCTGGCTTAGTGAAGAATCTGTTCTCTGTGCCCAAGACTACTACATTGGAGAACAAGGTGGTGTTTGAGAGTTCCTGTAGTGATTTGAGTTATTATATATTACTTTGCATATATTTTAATGTTTTCAAATATATTTGGAGTATTATTGTGTGGAGTCAAGTGTGAATAGGTACTCTAGTAACTTGGTTCATGTCCTTTGAAACTTTCAAGGCATTTTCGAAGTTAGAGGAAAGACCTAGAAGAACTCCATGTGGCAAAAGTCAAATGTGCCATTTTTAGGTCAAAAGGACATGTGTACATTATTCTAGAAAGAGGTGGCAAGTTTTGGGATGTGTTGGGTGCCAACACATCACCATACACTTTCCTAGAAATTACTTATGTAGCAAGTATATAAACAAGAGCTAAAACATAGAAAGACATTCCAGAATCACTCTTGTACTTGCCAAAATCCAGAAATATATTAACTTTCAAGAAGCCATCTCTCTTTCAAGAAGCTACCACTTGTGTTCAAAGATCCTTGTCTTGAATAGATAAAGTATTATATTTCACTAAGTACTTCATCTATCTGTTTCCCTACAGTTCCGCCTGCTCAAATTTTACTGAAAAGGGAGAAGTTGTCCTGAAAGCACATAAGGCAGCAGTAAAGGGAAGTTTGTTCCAGCTGAAGTTTGAAGCTGAGGTGGTGCGTGGATTGCAGGCCCTGGAGGCCTAAGCGGCAGACTCAGCAGGAGTGGTCCATGTTGAAGTGACGAAGAGTGGAGACATGAACCTGTGGCATTAGAGACTGGGACATATCAGTGAGCGGAAGTTGAAGAAGATGTCGAAGGATATGCATAGAGGACTACCAGATTTCAGTGGGCAGAGCTTGGAGTTTTGCAGAGGGTGCCAGATGGGAGAACAGTCGAGAGCAGCAATTCCAAGAGGAGGAGAGGTGACGAGGGCCACAGAGTCCTTGGAGTTGGTCCATTTAGACGTGTGGGGGCCTGCTAGCACGTTTCTGCTTTTTGAGAGGATCTTTTCCTCGGTGGTCAAGGAATATTTGAATGAAGTGGAAAGAAAATCTATATACTTGTGCAAATTGACCAATCCTCGAAGAATGTGTGCTTGTGAGAGTTGCACTCACAATGACTCTACAGGTATTTAAACCTGCACAACGTGAGGCACTGGAGTGCTTCAAGTCACCACCTAGGGCACTAGTTCATGTCAACAAAATCAGGCGAAAGGGTACGACCCATTTCGGCTGAATGCTCGAAACGCGCCGTTTAACCGTTTGGAGACTTTTCGACGGTTTCCAAAAAACCCTTTCGCGCCAAACGAGCATTTTCGCGTTCTTGCGACTTTCCGAAAAGTCGCAACTGCTCTCGGAATCGCGTACACATGCTTTTGTCATGAACCGGTAGTTTAATAAGCTACTTTGGCCAATCGGTCAGGTGTGAACATTTCAAACGACAAGTCGCGGGTTGGAATCCACTCGGATGCAAAGTCGCTTTGCATATTATGTGTCGTTTGACTTCTACGACTGTTTGTTCGTATTAACAACTGGTCGTAAATCCAAAATCAGTGATTGTGCATTATCCAAAATAATGACAATCAAAATAATTTAATCACACAATGATTAATACAGTTATCATCTCATAGTTAATCAAAGTAACTTTATGAATAATTATGTCGTACTTTTGCGAAGTAGTCGAATTACGTTACGACGCTTCTTGCAATAGTATCTCGGTCGTTTCGCCAATCGACCAGGAATAAATTGACACACGCGTGTGGCGAATAACTGAATATGATGCAATCAATTATCAAATAATATGATAAATAGTATAACGTACTTTGAGTAATTGGGAAAACATCCCAAATATGCCTAAACTAGCGCGGATCGTTGCACTCCTCCCCCCTTGAAAGAACTTAACGTCCTTGTTAAGCGTACGTCTTTTAAGCCTGAATGTGTCAATACTAGCCTTGAGTAGCGGAAAATACTGGTGAGCGATTGGACTATGCATCATCACAGTGACGGAAAAGAGCGATTAGTTGGCCGCGTCTCTTTTGCGTTTGTTCCTTGGCTTACAAATTGGCCCGGGTAGCACATTGCCCGTGGGACAAAGCTGTTGAGCGGCAGCCCATCGTAACCAATATTGGTGAACCAGGTCCTTACAGTCATGTAGGATTTTGTCCTGTGGTTTGTACGAATTCCAGCTGGAATCGTAATCAAGCCACTTTATTAAAAGCTCCACGCGTGGAGGCTTATGACGAGTGTAGCGGTGTCCTAAGACCTCCTCTACATCCCAGGCCTTATCATCATCGGCGAGTTCCAGTTCCGGTGCTTGCGGCTGATAGCGGCCATCGAACCTAAACAGCTTAAATAAACAGACATGGAACACAGGATGCGTTCGCCCCATGGATTTAGGCAAATTCAGTCAGTATGCAACAGGTCCAACCTTTGCGATAACGATAATGGGGCCTACCCAGCGGGGCAGAAGCTTGCGCTTTCCTGGGTGCTTGAGTTGGAGGTTTTTAGTTTGCAAAAGTACTTTATTGCCAACTTGAAGACTTAACTCAGTCCTGTATGTGTCAGCAAACGTTTTCTGCCAATCTCGAGCAGCGGCTAAAGCCAACTTCGCGTTTTTGTGCACCTCTTAAAGAGAATGGACAAATAGGCGTGCACTTGGCACTCTCATGGTTGACATCCCCGTCTTACTTTGAACAACGTGTGTCAGGGGAGTGTGCAGATGTCGCCCATAGTTAAGGAAAAATGGAGTTCCGTAACACTTTCCTGATAATCATTATTAACAGCGAACTTTGCAACTGAAAGGAGGGTGTCCTAGTTGTCTTAGCAAGGATTCACATAATGCCTAAGGAATTGTTGCAGAACGCGGTTCAAACGCTCTGTGTGACCATCGGTCTGGGGATGGAAGCTAGTTGACATCTTAAGGTTCGAGCCGAAATGCGAGCAAACTTCCTGCCAGAAGTGGCTCGTAAATCTACTGTCACGATCACTTATGATTTCTTTCGACATGCCATGCAACTTGAACACATGATCCACGAAGAGATGCGCGGTCTCGACGGCATCAAGCGATGATTTAGTGGCCACAAAGTGCACCATCTTAGTGAAACGATCCACGATCGTTAACACCCCATTGTGTACTCTATCGGTGGTAGGCAATTCGACGACAAAGTCGAGGCTTATGCTTTCCCAAGGAGCACATGCAAGTTCCAATGGTTGCAACTTCCCAGCTGGCAACGTATTGCTCGGCTTATTCCTCTGACATGTTGCGCAGTTGAGGATGTACTCAACAACATCAACCTTAAGGGACGGCCAAATGTACCCTCGGCGCAAAGCGTGTGTGGTTTTGGTAATTCCATGGTGACCTGAGTAAGGAGAGTCATGCGCTTCTTGTAGTAGCACATGTCTTACTCGGCCTTCTGGGACAGCAATGCGCCTACTGTGCCACCAAAAACCGTCCTCGAACGAATAGCTTGAGTGTTCTTTCCTTTTATCCATACTGTCCATTGTTTTGGCTACACCGTTCAAGCCAGTACCTTAGAGACCTAGGAAAAACGGATCTTTGAGATAACACTTGCGAAATGGTTGATGCAGGTCAAGTACTTGCAAGTTATGCATGCTATCCAAATCGGTTTGGTCCGCGTCACCAGGCCGGGCAACGCCAGTCGTTTGGGGGGGTACAAAAGAATCAAGAGTGGCCGCCCTCGAAGCCTGACTATTTTGTTCTTGCAAACTAGCAACACCCCAACATCAAGTGGTGATGGGGAATTTGACTTAGAGGGTTAGCAATATTGTTACGACTAGGGTGATATGCCCAGTTAAAGTGGAATCGTTGCAAGAACTCAGACCATCTTGTCTGGCGCCTCGATAGCGTTGGCTGAATTTGAGAGAAGGTATTTGGGCAGTGGTTCGTAACCATTGTCAAACCCTTGCAGCCTTCCAAATAACATCGCCAAGTTTTCAAAGCGTATATGACTGCCCAGAGCTCCTACTCTGTCGAGTAATTTTGTTCGGCAGGTGTCAGCTTACGACTCTCAAAACTGATAGGCTTCCCTGCCTGCAGCAGTATTGCCCCTATTCCAACACCAGACGCATTGGCGACTACCTCGTAAGGCAAGTCGGGATCGGCTAATGAAAGAAGTGGCGCATTAGTGAGTGCATACTTAATGCGCTCAAACGCATGTTGCGTATTCTCATCCCAAATGAACTGCTTATCTTTCCTCGTCAGAGCAGTGAGTGGCGCGGCCATCACTAAATAGCCTTGCATAAACTTACAAAAGTGATTAGCAAACCCAAGGAATGAACGTACAGTATGTACATTTTTTTTGGACAGGCCAATCAGCGACGCACGCAATCTTGGCTGGGTCAGGGCGCACCCTTTTCGAACCCACTATATGTCCCAGGTACAAAAGTTCATCCTTTAGAAACGAACATTTCTTGAGCTTAGCATACAACTGTTGCTCACGAAGGATTTGCAACACCAATTCGAGGTGTTTGTAATGCTCGTCCGTGTTCTTTGAATACACGAGGATATCGTCGAGGTAAACCTGGACAAATTTTCCCAAGTAAGGTCGTTCATCGTACTTCGGAACGTCGCTGGTGCATTGGTAAGTCCAAAACTTAGGACTTTGTATTAGAAGTGCCCAATAGGCGTACAAAACGCTGTTTTGGGGACATCCTCTGGTGTGATTCAAATTTAATGATAGCCTTGGACTAAATCAAGCAAGGAGAACACGCATGCCCCCTGCAACAAATCAAACAAATCATCAATGCGAGGCAACGAATAGCGGTTATCAACTGTTATGTTGTTCGACGCACAATAATCAATGCACATTCTAAGCGTCCCATCTTTTTTTTGAACAAATAGGATGGGGGCGCCGAATGGAGAAGAGCTCGGCTCAATCCATCCTTTCGCTAGGAAGTCGCTAATTTGGTCCTTCATTTTGTTCATCTCCAATGGGCTTAGGCGATAAATTGGTCGCCAAGTCGGTTGAGAATCGGGAATGAGAGGGATTGTGTGTCCAATACCCCTGTCAAGCGGAAGCCCGGCTGGTATTTGACTTGGAAACACTGACTTATACTTTTGCAAAAGAGCATAAATTTCAGCTGTGTGTGTTTCCTCATGACCAGTAACGTCCAACATCGGCTCTTGCATAAAGAGAGTAGTGGAAGTTGCTGGGGAATCGGGTCTTAGTAATCCATAGAAAACATTTTGACCGTGCTTTGCCAAACGTCGAGCTTGCTTTATGGACAATAGAAGAGTCTTTGAAGGACTATCCAAGGCCATATTGGGCTTAAGGGACTGAAGAGTAATCTTCTTGGTCCCCTTGCGTACAATGTGTGTCTTTTGACCGAAGTCAAGCAATGCACTTGTTTGCGTAAGCCAATCATTACCCGAAATTGCGTCAATTCCATGCGGCAATTCAGTGACGTAGATTTGTACGTGGCCGATGTATGACTGCGCTTTTAGTTATAACTTAATTTTCCAAAAACACAAGCTAACAAGCCATCGCCGAGGCGAAGTGTCTCGTCCTTGAGTATTGGAAGCAGCTTCATACCTTGTGCAAAACGTGCACTAGCGAAGCTCACTGATGACCTTGAATCAATGACTGTAAAGCATAATTTGCCTGAAACCTTCGTTTCAAATGTCATACTTAATCCCAAAGAAGCATTATGCATCACTAGCAATGCCCTCGCCTTGAGAGGAATGTGGGAATTATGGAGGTCCTTTACCAAAATCCCATTTTGCATTGCCGATCGCGCTTGAAATCGAGTAATCTGGTCAGAGTACAAGCGTTTTTTCGTGAATGCAGCAATATAAATTGGTGCAAGACACTTGTGCGTTTTTCGTAATCGAGACACGTGTTCGTAACACTGTACAATGTTAGAATCATGCGGTTGGAAGTGCAAGAACATGCAAGCATGGATACACTTGAGTTCCGTAAACTCCTCAAAGCTCAACACTTGCATACTAATATATTCTGAATGGAATACATCAATATTGGGTATGCCAGAGAGAACAAGGATCTTGGGTGTATGTGGACATACACCTAGAAGTTCTTGCTCACTAAGTAGTGTTGTCAATAGCTCAGAAGGAGGCGCAATGACTGGCTCCTGAGCTACGTCGTCGGGACTATACCGCGAATCCTTTTTTGAAGGACTTGTTTTAAAGGTATGTCCCTTTTTGCCACATGAAAAACACATACCTGGCGCCACAATGTGGGGACGAGTCTTGATGTTATTAATCTTGCGAGTCTTTAGGGCATGTCCTGGTGAATTGGCAATGTTTTCGCTTTTGGAAGGGTTATGCCATTTCGGACACCCCTTACGGAAATCGGTATGAGGAGGACGTATAGTGCAAACAGGGTGACGACGAGGCTGTACGGCTGGCTCCTTTTGTTGTCTCGTCTCGCGAGCTAAAGTGGACTTTGGGCGACCTTAAAATTCTTCCGGCGGGGAGGGCTTGTGGGTAAGCGTCGATGCCGAGGCCTGCCCAGGGGTGGCAAGTGGGAGGGGCTGAAGAGTAGCGTCGCCAGCGGTTCTAGATGTGCTAGCAACCCCCTGGACAGCCTGCAAGTATGAATGAATTGCGGTGTTAATAACCATCTTGGAAACAAAGCGACTGTGCGCAATGAACGTGGCAAAAAAAGGGTTCAACGAAAAAAATTTCGACAGCGCCTAGTTGGCCTGAGGGACCGTTGAGGTTGTCGTCGTGGCCAGCGGCAAGAGCAGCAGCAGCGCATTTGCACCAACAACCGCTGCGTCGGCGCCTGCGTAAGGAAACGCCGGAAAATGGAGAAAAAATTCCCTCTGAAAATGCTACGATGAGCGACCGTTAGGTCAGGGCAGGAGTGGGATGGGTGACCTTCCCAATACCAAAATTTGCCCCAAAGTATATTTTCCCAAAACATATGTTCCAACCACTACAAAATAAAATCCTTGGGGAAATTGAGATCGGCTCCGATACCAATGTAACGTTTCTGCTTTTCGAGAGGATCTTTCTTGGTATCCAAGGAATATTTGAATGAAGTGGAAAGAAAATTTATATACTTGTGCAAATTGACAAATCCTCAAGAAAGCTAAAATGAAAATTAACATAGAATGTGTGCTTGTGAGAGTTGCACTCACAATGACTCTACAATATTTATGCCTGCACAACGTGAGGCACTGGAGTGCTTCGAGTCACCACCTAAAGCACTGGTTCATGTCAACGAAATCAGGCAAAAGGGTACGACCCATTTCGGTTGAATGCTCGAAACGCGCCGTTTGGCCGTTAGGAGACTTTTCGACAATTTCCGAAAAACCGTTTTGCGCCAAACGAGCGTTTTCTCGTTCTCGCGACTTTCCGAAAAGTCGCGACTGCTCGCGGAGTCGCATACAGATGCTTTTGTCATGAACCGGTAGTTCAAAAAGCTACTTTGGCCAATTGGTTAGGTGTGAACGATTCAAACGACAAGTCGCGGGTTCGAATCTGCTCGGATGCAAAGTCGCTTTGCATATAATGTGTCGTTTGACTTTTACGACAGTTTGTTCGTATTAACGACTGGTCGTAAATGCGAAATCAATGATTGTGCATTATCCAAAATAATGAACATCAAAATAACTTAATCAAACAATGATTATTATAGTTATCATCTCATATTTAATCAGAGTAGCTTTATGAATAATTATGTCGTACTTTTGCGAAGTAGTCGAATTACGTTACGACGCATTTTGCAATAGTATCGATCGTTTTGCAAATCGACCAGGAATTAATTGACACACGCGTGTGACGAATAACTGAATATGATGCAATCATTTATCAACTAATATGATAAATAGTATAACGTACTTTGAGTAATTGGGAAAACATCCCAAATACGCCTAAAATAGCTCGGATTGTTACAAGCAGCCAGGAGATCAGGGAGTTGTACATCACCTTCACTGATGACCATTCCTCGAAGACAGAGGTGTACTTCATGAAGCACAAGGACGAGGCATTTGAGAAGTTCTTGGAGTACAAGGCAGTGGTGGAGAACCAGAGTGGGAGAATGATAAAGACCCGGAGGACAGACAACGGAGAAGAGTATGTGAACGAGTACTTCTCAAAGTATCTGAAGGAGGAGGGAATCAGGCATAACACACGGTGGCTTACTCTTCTCAGCAGAATGGGGTGGCAAAGAGGAAGAACAGGATGCTGATTGAGTCTGCAAGGGCTATGCTATTTGCTGCAGACATGCATGTGAGCCTATGGACTGAGGCAGTGAAGACAGCAGCATATGTCACTGCCAAGTTGCCATCCTTATCTCTTGGGGAGAAGATTCCAGAAGAAGTTTGGAGCGGGAAGAAGTTGTCTGAGCAGGAGCTCAAGGTGTTTGGTTTTGAGGTGTGGTCTTATATCCCCATTGAGAAGAGGAACAAGCTGCAACCAAAGTCAAAGAGATGTGTGTTTGTGGAGTATGCAAATGAGAGCAAGGGATATTGGGTCCTGAATGTCAGGACTGGTGAAGTGGTGGTGAGCCGAGATGTTGTCTTCAACGAGAGGGTGATGGATCTTGTGAACTCCAACCAGTACGAGGGGTATGTTCCAGAAGATCTTGGAAGAGGAGGTAGCAGTGCAGCCTGGACTAGCTGCATTGCCAGAGGAAGTGCAGCATGGGCTGCATCTCCAAAGGGAGCTCAGCTAGGTACAGCCTAAGGTGCAGCAAGAAGCTGTAGGAGGACAGGCAGAAGTGGAGATGGGTGTTGAGCAAGAGGGAGCTGCCTCTGACTCTGACAGTGAAGTGGAATTCGTCGGAAAGAAACCTTCAAGTGCAACTAGAAGGAGACCAAGGAGGACAGCAAGAGGAGAACCGGCTGTAGTAGAGGGAGCTAGGAGAAGCTCCAGATCAACATTTGGTGCAAAGGCCTCAACCAGTGGAGAGGGTCATGCAGCAAGGAGAAGCTCCACCAGACAGATTGTGAAGCTTGTGAAGTTTGGAGTGGACGAGTATGTGGAACTCGTGGAGGAGTTGGCAGAAGATGAGATGGAGTGTGAGGTTGCCTATGTGGTTGATGACTATGAGCCAAAGACCTATGAGGCAGCCATGAAGACAGATGCAGCAAAATAGTGGAGGAAGGCCTCAGTTGAAGAGATGGAGTCGTTGGAGAAAAATCACACCTGGGACTTGGAGGACCTGCCACCTGGCAAGAAGGCTGTCGGAGGCCGGTCTACAAAAAGAAGAGAAGGGCTGATGGATCTATGGACAGGTACAAGGCAAGATATGTGGCAAAGGGGTACTTGCAGACAGAGGGAGAAGACTATCGTGAGACCTTTGCCCCTGTTGCCAAGATTGCCACTGTGAGGGTGGTTGCACAGATTGCAGCTTTGGAGGATATGGGATGCACCAAATGGATGTGAAGACAGCATTCCTGGATGGGAACTTGGAGGAGGAGGTGTACATGGAGCACCCTAAAGAATTTGTTGATGCGAGGTTCCCTAAGAAGGTCTGCAAGCTGAAGAAGTCTCTATATGGTTTGAAGCAGAGTCCCATGATGTGGAACCATAAAATTGACTCTTTTCTAATGGAACAAGGGTTTGTGAGGTCAAATGCAAACAACAGCCTCTATGTGAAGGGTGTTGGAGAAGACAGAGTGATGCTGGTACTGTATGTTGATGATCTGCTGCTGGTTGGGAAGAAGATGGAGAAGATCCAAGAGGTGAAGGATGTGCTGAGCAGCACATATGATATGAAGGATCTTGGAGAGCTGGAGTTTGTACTTGGCAAAGAGGTGAAGAGAGACAGGGCCAAGAGGATGATCATGCTTGGGCAACCAGCTTACCTGCAGACAATCCTAGAAAAGTTTGATATGCAGACGTGCAAGCCCGTCAGTGTGCCTCTTGATCCTAAGCATTGGGAGTACTCAGTCAGTTCATGGAGAACCTGGCTTACTGGGAGGCGATGAAGAGGATCCTGAGATATCTGAGGGGCACTCTTGATCTGTGGTTCCATTTGGGAGGAGCAGGGAGTGTTAAGTTGGAGGGTTGCAGTGATTCTGACTGGGGTGGTGATTTGGACACCAAGAGGTCTACTACAAAGTATGCTTTTTCTCTCTTGCCAAGGGAGTTGTGACATGGAAGAGTAAGAGGCAGACGGTGGTAGCATTGTCCACCATGGAGGTTGAGTATATGGCTACTTCACAAGCAGTCAGGCAGACTCTATAGTTGATTAGATTATTGGAGGATCTTGGCTACAAGCAAAAGAAGCCCACGGTGATTCTAAGTGACACTCAGAGCTGCATTGCACTGGGCAAGAAACCAGTAGAGCATGCCAGGAGCAAGCACATTGATATTCAGTATCATAAGTGCAGAGAGTGTGTGCTGGATGGTAGTGTAGGTTTTGTGTATGTGAGGGTTGATAAGATGGTGGCTGATTCCTTGACAAAGGCAGTCCCAAGAGTCAAGCACCAACGGTGTGCAGAGATGTTTTGTTTGAGAGAATGTGTAGCTGTAACGTTTCTAGCTGAAACGGTCTTTTTTTGAAAATCTTTTCCTCGGTATTCAAGAAATTTTAATAACAGCGGTAGGAAAATATCTCTACTTGGAAATACTTGTCTAACTTTCAAGAAAGAATGGGAGAGAGGAGAAGTAGTATTTGTGTTTGTGAGAATTGCACTCACAATGACTCTTGTGAGTATTTATACCCACACAACGTGAGGCATCAAGTGCTTTGAGTCACCACCTAGGGCACTGGTTATGTCAACAAAAATGGTCAAATGGATGTGACCATTTTGACCGAGTGCACGAAATCACGCCATGTGGAGAATTCGAGACTTTCAACAAATTGCGTCAAATCGTTTTGCGCCAGATTGGCGTAGTCACATCTACTCAACTTTTCGAATAGACGTGATTGTTTGTAGTCACGTCTATGAGTTTCCTCAAATAGACGTGACCGGCCGCGTAGTCGCGAAAAGTCGCATACACGTCGCTTTGTCATGACCACGTAATTTGTAAAACTCATTTTGCCAATCGATTAGGTGTGAACGTTTCAAACGAGGAGTGGCGGGTTCGAATCCGCCTGGATGCAAAGTAACTTTGCATAATTTACTCGTTTGACTTTTCGACTTCGCTCGGCTTTACGACTCGTCGTAAATCCAAAATCTATGACTTAGGCATTATCCAAAAATAATGATAATCATATCAACTTAATTGATCAAAGATTAATTAGGTTTTTATCTCATAATTAATCAAAGTACCTTATGATTAGTTATGTCAAACTATTGTAAAGTAGTCGAATCACTTTACGACGCTTTTTGCAATATCATCTTGGTCGCTTCGCTAATCAATGATCAATGAGGCGGCACACACGTGTGGCAAATAATGTATCAAGATGCAATCATTTATCAACAACATATTGATAAATAGCGTAACGTATTGTAGGTAATTAGGAAAATATTCCTAAATACGCCTAAAATAGCTCAGAGCGTTACACTCCTCGCCCCTTAAAAGAACTTAACGTCCTCGTTAAGCGTCGTCTTATAAGTCGAGTGTGTCAATACTGATCGTAATTAGCGTAAAACACTGTCAACGAAAATCTTCGCATCATCACTGGGACAAAAAAGAGCGAATAATTGGCCGCGTCTCTTTTGCGTTTGTTCCTTGGCCTACAAATTGTCCCGGGTAGCACACTTGCCGCGGGGCAGAACTTTTGAGCAGTAGCCCATCCTAACCAATATTGTTGAACCAGGTTCGTACGAATTCCAACTGGAATCGTAATCAAGCCACTTGATCAAAAGCTCCACTCGTGGAGCCTTATGACGGGTATAGCGGTGTCCTAAGACGTCCTCTATATCCCAGGCTTTATCATCATTAGCGAGTTCCAATTTCGATGCATGTGGCTGATAGCGGCCATCAGATCAAAATAGCTTAAGTAAATTGACATGGAACACAGGATGCGTTCGCCCCATGGATTTAGGAAAATTCAGTCGGTATGCAACAGGTCCAACCTTTGCAATAAAAGGGCCTACCCAGCAAGGCAGAAGCTTTCGCTTTCCGCTTTCCTGGGTGCTTGAGTTGCAGCTTTTTAGTTTGCAAAAGTATTTTATTGCCAACTTGAGAACTCAACTCAGTCCTGTGCGTATTAGCAAACTAATTTTGTCGATCTCCAGCGGCGGCTAGAGCCAACTTTGATTGTTTGTGCACCTCTTAAAGAGAGTGAACAAAGAGGCGAGCACTTGGTACTCTCATGGTTGACATTCCCGCCTCACTGAGAACTATATGCGTGAGTGGAGTGTGCAAATGTCTTCCATAATTAAGGAAAAACGCAGTTTTCTTAACACTTTCCCAATAAACACTATTAACTGCGAACTCTGCAACTAAAAGAAGGGTGTCCCAGTTGTCTTGGCGAGGATTCATATAATGCCTAAGGAATTGTTGCAAAACGCCGTTCAAGCGTTCAATGTGACCATCGATCTGAGGATGGAAGCTAGTTGACATCTTAAGGTTTGTGCCAAAATGCGAGCAAACTTCCTGCCAATAGTGACTCGTTAATCTACTCTCACGATCGCTTATGATCTCTTTCGGCATGCCATGCAATTTGAACACATGATCCACAAAAAGACGCGTTGTCTCGGCTGCATCAAGTGATGGTTTAGTGGCCACAAAGTGTACCATCTTAGTGAAACAATCCACGATCATTATCACCCCGTTGTGTCCTCTACCAGTGGTAGGCAGTTCCACGACGAAGTCGAGACTTATGCTTTCCCAAGGCACACCCGCAAGTTCCAATGGTTGCAACTTCCCAGCCGGCAATGAATAACTCGGCTTACTTCTCTGACATGTTGCGCAGTTGACGATGTACTCGGCAACATCAACCTTATGGGACGGCCAAATGTACCCCCTGCGTAAAGCGTGTGTGGTTTTGGTAATTCCATGGTGACCAGAGTAAGGAGAGTCATGCACTTCTTGAGGTATGCATGCTATCCAAATCGGGTTGGCCCATGAAAGGGGCAAAGTGCCCTAGTGGAAGCGTAGTGACTCACGAGGAAAGGAATTAGTTGCCATCATACTAGAGAGTGCAGCGGCATATCACTAACAAAGCTTAGGAAACTTACTTGACATTTTGAGTAGCAAGAAACTGCTCACAAATGATGTAGGATGAAAGGCCTTGTCATTACAAACCCGTAGAAGTGAAAACTGATAAGAAACAAAGAAGTTATGCCTATTTATAATTTTCTGCCTAAGTGCTCCTCCCTAGGAGAAAGCTACGAATTTTCCTAAGTGTTCGTCAAATCGTCCCTTCCAAAATATTCGTGAGTAAGCCAGATCAGTCTAATCTGACGTGTCGGGCCGAATTGACGTCCACATACATGCATCGACATTACTAGAATATTCTATCTTAGACGCGCTAGGCTAAACCGAAACTTCTAGGTAAATCGACCTAGTCGGCACTCCGCGTCAGCCGAACTTACGTGAAGGTTCGAGTTCAGTCTAACGGGCCAGATCGCTCGACGCTGTCGGTCAATCCGACGGTCGCGCTCACCGCGAATTAAGGACAGTCGTCAACCGACCTCAAAAATAATTAAACTTCAGAAATCCATAACTCTCTCAATACTTGACCAAATTGAATGAACTTTATATCAAAATGACCACAAAAATGCACTCTACACTACTATACAATCAAAGCATACTTTCATGAAACTCAAAAATGCACTTTATAAACCTATGACCTTACATCATCCCCCTCCTCAAGATGCGACGTCCTCGACGCATTCTGCAAATAACGTCTCAACTTACTCATACAATGAGTCGAGTTGGCCTCTGGCTCCCAAGTGTTGTCGTCCGCATGGTAGCCTTTCCACTTGACCAGATACTCTTGAGCAAATCGTTGACCTCGCTTAACTCGTCGATCGCCGACAATCGCCTCCACTTCATACTCCAATACCGAGCCTGCTCTGCTGTATAGCCCACCATCTTAGCATAATCTTCGTAAAGGACCACGCCGGTGTGTGTCTCGATGTACCTGTCCAGTGCTGTAGCTCCTTCCTTCTGTAGCAGTGTTGTCTGTTCCAGCCTGTTGATCTCCTGGGCTGCCAGCAATGCTTCCTTCAGGTTATCGAAGTTTTGGCCACCCACCACAGTATACCTGTAAGTGGCCAAGCTCTTCTGCCTGTCCGCTTCAATCTTTTTTTCTTTTCTCCTCTTCTGCCGCTGCCGCTTCTTCTTGCTGTTTCTTCTGTCTCTCCTCCTCAGCCTTCCTGAGGTTTTCCGCTTCCTGATCCTTCTTCCTCTGTGCCTCTTCTGCCGCCTCTTGTTGCTTGCGGACCCTTTCTTGTTCTCTCCTGGTGAGGGACGTCGCCGCCAGCTCCTTCTGGTATTGCTCCATTGTCCTCCTGGCTTCTTCTGCCTTGCGCTTTCTGTCCTCCTTTTGTGTGGTGGGCGCCATCCTGCACATGTAACCAGGGCACAAGTTAGTAGGATATGGACCTTTGTCATAGGGATTGCAGGAAGTATGTTAGTATTTAGTATAGTGGCTTCGCTGCTGTTTACCTTACAGGATGATTGCTAAAAGTTGACGTAGTTGCGATGCGCTACACATAAACGTATGAGTGTGTTTTTATCGCTCTCGCTCACTAACTGTCATATATTTTCCCCTCCAACTTAAATGGAGACAGGACCGCCTGTCACCTTCCCGTGTCAACTGAAATGACAGTTATGGAGGGACTCCAGCGGCCCGAAGGTGGAACCGTGTCAACGCCCCTTTGGCATTGGTCAAGTGGTCCTTAAACTCCCAAGTGTCCCCAGAGGCATCGTAACCCTTCCATCGAATGAGGTATTTCATGACATATTTAGACGATCGACGGACCGAGCGAGCGTCTAAAATCTCATCGACCTCATATTCCTCAGGGTCGCCGTCCCGGACAGCGGGGACCGGTCCCGGTTGGACAGGGAACCGACCTGTGAACAGTGTATCACCTTTGATGTACGGTTCCAGGAAGGAGACATTAAAGACCGGGTGCCCCTTGTATTCAGCTGACATGTTCAGTTTGTAAGCATTCTGACCGACACGACGGACCACCGAATATGGACCGACCCAGACAGGGCCAAGCTTTTTCTTGACCACACCAGGGAGGTACAGGTGCTGAGAATGCAGTTTGACTAAATCCCCCTTGGAAAATGTCAGTTCCCGACGGTGTTGATTAGCGTATTTTTGTTGGTTTTCTTGGGCCGTGTGCAAGTTTCGTTGGACTTCTGACAGGGTGTCAGCAAACTCCTGAGTTAACTGGAGGGAGACCGGGTTGTCAATCCCTTCAGGGTGAGTTAAAGATTCCCCTAGCACATCTAGAGGAGACTTAGGGACTCTACCCAGGCTGAGTTCAAAAGGAGTTTTGCCCGTTGACGCGTGCACCGCACTGTTGACCGCAAACTGAATTTGAGGCAACAGGTCATCCCAATTATCTTGTTTTTGGTTAATATATGCTCTCAGCACCTCCTGCAGAACTCGGTTAGTTCTTTCAGTCTGCCCATCAGTCTGAGGGTGGTTTGCTGTGCTGAGCAGCTGTTTGACTCCCATTAACCCCATTAAAGCTCTCCAGAACTTAGAGGTGAATTTTGAGTCTCTGTCTGAGATGATATTAGAAGGGAGCCCATGTTGGCATACTACATGGTTGTAAAACTGTCTCGCTGTTTCGAGTGCAGTCACTTTGACAGTTGTGGGGATAAAAATGACCATTTTTGTCAGTTTATCCACGACTACCAGTATTGAATCATGCCCGTTGGCAGTTCTTGGTAGTGAGACCACCCAGTCCATGGATATAGTTTCCCAGCGTCCCGCTGGGATGGGTAGCGGTTGCAAGAGACCTCCGGGTGGTGTGTGCCGAGACTTATTTCTCTGACACTGGTCACAGGACTTGACATATTTCAAGACCTCCCGGGGTAACCCCTCCCAATGATAATGTTTTGCCAGTTTGCCAACAGTTTTGGCCTGCCCCAAATGTCCACCCAGGAGACTGTCATGAGCTTGACTCAGTAAGAGAGACCTTATTTCCAAATTATTAGGAATGACCAGCTTCAGCCTGCCTGAAGTGGTTTCAGTCACCCAGACCCCTCCCTTGAGCTTATACCCGAGTGCAGTAGCACGACACACACCAGTAGTGGGGCTGGGCTCAAATGTTGGGTCAGAAAGGTAGGCTTTCCTAAGTTGTTCAAGGAAGGACTTTTTCACCTTTAGTGAAGTGAGTGCACACAGGACTTTATCTACAGTATGCTGACTAAAGTTCCTTTCTTGCAAGTCAGGTCTTCTAGAGAGTGCATCAGCAGGATTCAACTTCCCTGGTTTGTAGTCGATCTGGACTTGGAACTGCTCCAGCATCTGGCTCCAGCGGTTCTCCCTCCTCGACAGCTTGGACTTCTTCTGAAAGTGGGTCAGAGCTAGATGATCTGTAATCACCTTAAAAGCTTTACCATGTAAGTATGCTCTCCACTGTTTGAGTACATGAATGATAGCTAGCAGCTCTTTATCATGCACTGAGTAATTAATCTCCGCTGGATTAAATTTCATAGACTCATACAACACAGGATGCCACTCCTGCCGTACCTTACCATCCTTTGTGGTTTTGTCAGCAGGCTGCAACAAAATAGCACCCATGGCAAAATCAGAGGCATCAGTAACCACCTGCACCGGTTTGCTGGGGTCATACACGGCTAGCACTGGGGCAGAACAAAGGGCATCTTTAAGGGTCTGGAAGGCAGCCTGCTGCTCTTCCCCCCACACATACCCGATGTCTTTCTTAGTAAGGTCAGTCAGTTTACTGGCCTTTGTGGAATAATTCTCAATAAATCTCCTATAGTAGTTAGCCAACCCGAGGAAGGATCTAACTTCAGAGACAGACTGTGGTACTGGCCAGTCCCTTATGGTCTGGACTTTCTTAGGATCCACACTGATGCCCTCTTTACTGACAACGTGGCCTAAGAATTCAATACTTTCCTTAAAGAAATCACACTTGCTCATTTTAGCATACAAGTGATTTTTCCGCAGAGTGTCCAGCACTTTCTTTAAGTGTTCAGTGTGCTGAGCTTCATCTTTAGAGAAAATTAAAATATCATCCAGGAAAACTTGCACAAACTTATCCAAATAAGGTCTGAAAATGTCATTCATAGCACCCATAAAGGTAGCAGGAGCATTAGTCAGTCCAAATGGCATCACGTTGAACTCATAGTGTCCATAACGTGTGCGGAAAGCAGTCTTGTGTTCATCCCCCTCAGCAATTCTGATTTGATGATAACCACTCTTGAGATCTATCTTACTGAACACCTTAGCGCCAGACAGGGTATCAAGCAAGTCCTCGATTCTGGGTAAAGCATACTTGTTCTTTACTGTAATTCTGTTCAGGGCTCTGTAATCCACACACATCCGCATACTGCCATCCTTTTTCTTAACAAATAGGATAGGTGCGCCGTACGGTGATTTACTGGGAGAAATGTAACCATTTTCCTCCAGCTCTGCAATCTGTGTTTTCAACTCCTCGCTCTCCAAATAAGACAAGCCATAAGTGCGTTGCCAGGGTGGCTGGCTACCAGGTAATAGATCAATCCTATGATCTACTTCCCTTTTAGGGGGTAGTCCTGGAGGCATGTTAAACACATCAGTGTACTGAGCAACAATTTTTGCAGCAGTAGGGTGCTCCGGAGGGCTTACCTTTTTCTCAACCACTTCTTCAGGTTGAGGAGGTACCTCTCTTAGCAGCAGACAGAACATTCTGTCTTCCTTCTGGTTCCAGCTTTTGACGAACTCCATTGCATTCAGCAACTTGCATCCTTCTGGAAGCCTCTTCTTTTCCTTCATTTGCCATCCACACAGGACAAGAGGAAGAGCACTGGTGGGTGCCAAGTCAGTCTGCCCATCACTGGCTCCTCTCACTTTAACTGTACCTCTGCTCCAACACACTTCAGCTTGATGTCTATTAAGCCAGGACCTGCCTAGCACGAGATCATAAAAGCCAGTGTTGAGTACCTCAAATGTAAGCGTTTCAGTTAGAACTGCAATGCCAGAACCTAACTGGACCTCAATAGGCTTGGTTATAACTCCTCCCGGGATACTTGAGGCATCTCCAAGGAATATTTGTCTATTCCCTTGGGTGACAGTAGGCAGCCTTAGCCGCTTAACTAAGTCCCTGTGAATAAAAGTATGTGACGCCCCTCCGTCAACAAATGCCCTCACCTTCCTACCTGCAATCATGCAATGCAGTAGGATAGGGGGGACTGTCTTTTCCTGACTTTCGCATTGTTCTCCTGACGTAGCAAAGAAATGTTGGACATCAGGTGGAACAAGAGCATCCAGAGTGTGCACTCTCTGGACGTCTATATTACTGATGGTCTCCTTTATCTGTTTGTCAGGCATGCATAGTGAATCCAGTTCAGCAGGACCCATAATACCTGCTACGAGGGCAGCTAGTGACGACTCACTATCTCTAGCATCCTCACAGTCAGTAGACTGGATTACTGACTGTTGCTGTCTTTTAAAGGCTGGTCTTTTCTCTCGACCTTAGGCAGGTGCTTGACCGGACACTGTTCTCTGTAGTGGCCTTTCTGCTGACAATGGTAGCAAGTAGATTTTGCTGAGGCTGGTCTCGGCTTAGTCCTACCACCACCCCTTCCATAGCCACCTCGAGAGGGACCACCTCTACCTCTAGACTGAATAGCATTGTACTCATACTCATATTCATCACCCTGATTATCCTCAGCCTGGTCTCCTTCAACTGCATTGTAGGAACCGTGGGGCTTTTTGACAATCTTAGACACCAAAGCGTTACTCTGGCGCTTGTGATTGAACTGCTGCTGATCCCAGGCGTCAGCATCCTGGATCAAGTCAGCCAGTTTCTCATACTTTTTCTCAGCAAAATGACCAGAGACCTCGGATTTCAAGCCATACCTGAAGTATGCTATCCTATACCGTTCTGGCAAATCAGGCTGCTTCATCATGTTCTCTTGGAACTTTTGAGCAAACTCAGCAACTGAAGTGGTCTGCTTCAGTGTCAGGGAGATCATCGCATAGATAGCTTTCTCCTGCTGGTTGATGACATCAAACTTCTCATGCAACTTCTCGACAAACTCTACCCACGTAGGGTCACCGAGTTGCCGAGCCTTACGCTCTTCCTTCCAGTAAAGCCACCAGTCTGCGGCACTGCCTTTCAGTAGCGCACCGGTGTGCCTGACCTTCTCGTAATCTTGCAGTTCTGGGTAGTTCTCCAGCCACTGCTCAACATCCGCGAGAAACTTGATCAGGTAATATTTTCTGTTTCCCTCAGGATCATAGTCCTGGGGAGGTTTCGGCTTGGGCTTACTAGGCCCTCGGCCACCACCACTAGTGGTGTGAGACCCCAGTTGGTCTCTGTCCCGGAGTAGGGACATTATGATTCTTTTGTCCTCCTGCTGGGACTGATACATGGTCGCCATTTGCGACTGCATCTGAACGAACAATGCTCCCAAGTCTACATTTTGGGGTGGTAGATTAGCAAATGCAGCAGCAGCATTGGCATCTACTCGCTGAGTAGTGTCCTCAACAATCCCTCTTGCTCCTGCAGCAGCAATTCCTGCCGCATTCAGCCGGTCACGTATTTGACCTAGGGGTACATTGAGTTGTACGGCAGGAGGTGGGTTCAGAACATTGGCCCTTGATGCCATAAGTTCTTCAACAGTGCGCTCGTCAGCTGGCTGTCCTTCCCTCCTTTGTATATCTTCAGCGGCCTTTGCTACTTGTTCAGCTTCTAGTCTGGCTATCTCCTCCTCAGCTTGCTGAGCTGCGACTGAGGCAATAGCAGCTGCCTCATCTGCAGCCTCCCTAGCTGCAGTATCCGCTACTGCTTCCGAATAGGTACGGTTTCCCGCTACATGGCTTTCCGCCTGGTTTTCGACATTCTCGTTATCCTGGTTCTCCATGTCTCGGGAGTTGCTAGTTTGAGACCTTGTCCTTACCATACAAAGAAGACTGTGATAACTGCTCCGATACCACTGAAATGAATCGACTTACCAAATAGGCGATTAACAATTAATAAAGATCTTTATATCAGCAAGTAATCTTTATGGTATTTTCCGTTAACTGGTTAAACGGCAAAGGACAACACACTAGCAGTGAATAATACTCGTAAGTCAAATGCGAGTAAACTAGCATCAATAATGCAAATCAGTAAACTCATACATAAGCAAGGTTAGAAGACAGTGCGTATCAATGGCTTCTCGCCTTGGATTCAGATCTCTCTCAGTAAGCTGTACAAGAGAGTTGGCCTCGTTTCCGAATGCCGAACTCGAGAGCAATGCCTAGCATATGTACATGGAATGAGTTTACTGTTCAACGGTCAGTGCGATGGCACCGCCTACCCGGGAGTTAACCACGTTGGTAGGACCTCGGTTAACCAAATCCACCGCCATCTCCCATCATCCCAAATAGCCATCCATCATAGGGATGTCATCTGGCTATTCATCTAGCATATCGCACTTAGATGCATATCAAGGCAGTTCGCTGCTACCGAGTACGGAAGTCAGCTTGCTGTCAAAGAATGTGTCAGCAAGCTGACTTATATGGACTTTCAGCCTGCTGCTTTCGACTGAGTCAGCAAACTGATGATTATGTAAAGTCCAGCAGACTGACTATTAAGTAAAGTCCAGCAGACTGACTATTAACTAAAGTCTGGCAGACTGACTAATAACTAAAGTTCAGCAGGCTGTACTTAATTAACTATTATATTTAAATGAATATTATATCTACTAATATACTGATTCATTACAGTGCATGCGCACAAGCACTTAGTATTTCCGGCTCACAAAGTCGTGTTGTCAATAGCTCAGAAGGAGGCTTTGCAGCTATCTCCTGAGCTACTCCTTTGAAGGTGTCTTGTCTTTTCCCTTGGGATCATTTCTTGAATCCTTTCTAGTTGGACACATTGAGATTGTATGCCCCTGTTTCCCACAATTGAAACACAGGCCTTCCGCCATCATGTGTGCTTTAGCCTCTGCCTTATCTATCTTGTTGATTTTATAAGGAGGGCCACTAGACCTGGAAGTGTTGCCTGCGCCATAAATGGAGTTCCTCTTAGGAGCGGCCTGACTAGGACTAGGATAGGAGAGTGGAGGACGTGTAGATTAAACAGGCTGACATTTAGGCTGCACGATTGTTTCCTCTTGTGCCAAGGTTTCTGTATAATAAATAAGATTCGCTATAGGGGTCCACTCTAAACTTATAACGCGATTAGCATTCAGACGAGTGGCGTATTCTGGCTGGAGGCCCAGGCAAAAAAGGTGGATTTGCATCCTCGCATCGACTGGAACATCCACTATTTGACCCACCAGTATACGAAGCTTGTTAACATAGGTCTTGATGGTGCTGGTCTGCTTGAGGAGGAGTAACTTGTCACGAGCTGCTTTGGAAGGGTTGTGCTTTCCAAAGGAATTACGTAACTCTACAAAAAACTCCTCGAAAGTCATGGGTTTTCTATCTTGGCCATGCCAGAGCTGAGAAGCGTCCCCCTTGAGGAACGTGGAGGCCATCATAGCCTGGTCAGCCGGGGCCACTTTGGCCAATTGAAAGAACGTCTTGGGTTCCTTCAGAGAACGTCGAACGTCGCTGCCAGGGCCGCCCTGAAACTTTTCAGGCGGCGAGGGCTTGTACGACGGTGTTGGTGCCGCGGTCTGCCCAGGAATAGCGGGTGGGAGTGGAGGCGGAGCGTTGGCGCCGGCTGTCCATGATGTGCCCGGCATTCCTCGGACAGCCTGTAAATCAGAACCAACAGTTGGGTGAGATTCCATTGCCGTAACAAAGCGTTCAACAATTCCATTTACATCATGATGATTTGCCTCTATCATTTGGACGTGGTTTCCAGTTTGACCGAGAACGTCTGACAAACTAGCCAGGGCTATTGTCTGGTTATTAGTGTCGGTCATGAGGGCCGTGAAACGGTCCAAAATTGTTGATAGGAACGTTAGCGGTGACAGGGGCTCAGCCGGTAGAATGCCATCGGCGGGGCTGTTGACGGTGTGAGCCGTAGCGGCGCCTCGATTGGATGCAGCAGCAGCAGCAGCAGCGACGGCCTTGGCGATAGTGTCAATCTCCATGAAGAAGCCGATTGAGCGCCGGTAAATCGACAGAAGATTCCCCGTTGGAACACGATAAGCGACCGTAGCTTAGGGCAATATTGGGATGGGTGACTTGTCCCAATACAAAAATTGCCCCAAAATATAGTTTTCAAACACTATGAAAAAGAACAATTTTTGGAGAAACCAAGATTGGCTCCGATACAAATGTAACGTTTCTGGCTGAAACGGTTTTTTCCTGAGAATTTTTTCCTCGGTATTCAAGAAAAACATAATAACAGCGGTAGGAAAATGTCTCTATTTGGAAATACTTGTCTAACTTTTGAGAAAGAATGGGAGAGAGGAGAAGTAGTATTCGTGCCTGTGAGAGTTGCACTCACAATGATTCTTGTGGGTATTTATACCCACACAATGTGAGGCATCAAGTGCTTCGAGTCACCACCTAGGGCACTGGTCATGTCAACAAAAACGGTCAAATGGATGTGACCATTTTGACCGAGTGCACGAAATCACGCCATGTGGAGATTTTGAGACTTTCAACGAATCGCGTCGAACCGTATTGCGCCAAATTGGCGTAGTCACATCTATTTGACTTTTTAAATAGACGTGATTGTTTGAAGTCACGTCTATGAGTTTCCTCGAATAGATGTGACCGGTCGCGTAGTCGCAAATAGTCGCGTACACGTCGTTTCGTCATGACCACGTAATTTGTAAAAATCACTTTGCCAATCGGTTAGGTGTGAACGTTTCAAACAAGGAGTGGCGGGTTCAAATCCGCCTGGATGCAAAGTAGCTTTGCATGATTAACTCGTTTGACTTTTGGACTTCGTTCGGCTTTACGACTCGTCGTAAATCCAAAATCTATGACTTAGGCATTATCTAAAAATAATGATAATCATATCTCCTTAATTAATCAAAGATTAGTTAGGTTTTTATCTCATAATTTAATCAAAGTACCTTATGATTAATGTCGTGCGGTAGGAGGTCGGGTGCGTACTATCGACACAAGCAATGCATAATAAGCAAGCAGGCTTTGCTGCAATGAAGTCTATAATACATGCGGCTTCACAGCCAGAAACACAGTCAAGCGTCAAATGTTTTAATTTCTCCCCCAGCTCTCAGCTACCGGCTGATGGGCTGTGATCGTTGCCTAAAGCTAAAATTGTGCAGTCACTAGAGAACCAGTCTCCAACTGGCTCGCGGGCCAGCGGGGGGTTGAGACAGTCGATGTAGAAGTCGAGGTTGCAGCTGTCGCAGAGCAGCATCCTCGCTTCCTGGCCCGGGCTGTGGCAGATCTGGCACGCCCAGTCCTTGGGCGGCCTTGCGTCGCGGGGACGATCCTGCTGTGAAGGTTAGGAAGGTGGCATGGTCCACAATTCTTTGTGTGGTCCTTGTGAAGACGCCCATCTGCACCAAAGGCCCAGACACGCTTCACGCGCAGGATGACGGGCGAGCTGCTGGTGTCGAGGGTGTTCTTTGTCTGGCGTCGCAGGTACACGAAGTCACCTGCGGAAAACTGCAACACCCGCGGACGGTAGGCTCCTCCACAAGTCATGGCATACCTTAGTGTGTCGCGGTCCTAAGCAATGCTGAGGTTGTCCATGGCCATGGGCATCAGGCGCTGAAAGAGCTGTGCTCGCTGCCTAACAAGAGCGCTCCTCGTCTCGGGACTGTCCAAGTCCAAGATGTTCTGGGCCACGGTCCTGGCTGCTGCAGGCAGGACCGGCTGTCGGCCGTAGAGAAGGAAGTAGGGAGAATGCAAGGCCAAGGAGGCCTGCCTACTGAACCTGTACCCCATAGCCAACCATGGGAGGGCGTCGTCCCTGTGGGTGCTGTCGTGGGCCAGGCAGTATTTCCGCAGCCCAAACTTGACGGTCTGCACCATGCGCTCTGCAAGACCGTCAGCTTGGGGATGATCACGGGATGTGGTGTGGTGGTTGATCATTGAGCGCTCCAACAGCTTCTAAAAGCTGCCTTGGAACTCCTTGCCTTGGTCGGTTAGGACCTCAGCGCAGCCGCCAAAGCGGCTAAGGACCTGATTAAGGAAAGCCTGGGCAATCCCCTCACTGGCCTTGCTGGGCAAAGGCACAAGCTCGATCCGCTTGGACATGTGCTCAATCATCACCAAGACGTAGAGGTTGCCTCGGCGAGACTTGGGCAGCTCTCCAGACAAGTTGAGCGACCACCTGTAGAACAACCCCTGATTAGGGAGTGGGCTGAGAGCCACGGTGCTGGCTGTGAAGCTCGAGCGCACCCGGTTGCAAAGAGTGCAACTGTTGACGACATCGACGACAACCTTAGTCATGCCGTGCTACCAGTACTCAGCCTGGAGGAGGCTGAGAGTGCGCTTAAGACCGAAGTGTCCAAGCATCTCGTGCACACGTCGTACCAGCTGGCTGCGTATAGCAGGCTTAGGAGCCGTCCGCCATCACTCGCTGCATGTGTCCCTCCATGAAGACGAAGTCCCGGCTGCGCTTGAGGATGCGGTCGCGCTCGCGTGCACTGATGCCTGGGGCCAACTCCTTGGCCGTGACGTACTGCAACACTGGGGCGTTGTCCCACACGTCCTCTGGCCCGCGCTGCCAGCTATCCTGCTCCTCCGCTGCTGCCAATGCCAGTCGCCGAGTGGTGACAGTCACCATGTCTAGGCTAGTGAGCCCTGCGGGACGCACATCGCCGTCAATAGTGAAGGCCAGGAACGCCGCCGCGTGCCAAGCCACTGGCTTATCCTCATCGTGGCGGGCTACTGTAAGGTCCCTTCAAGAGGGCAGGGGGTTGCGGCTGAGGCCGTCAAAGTCCAGGTTCGTCAACCCTAGGCGATGGTGCACGTCGAAGGTGTACTCCTGCAAGATGAGCGCCCACCGTGCGTACTTAAGTGGCTGATGATCGGTGACCAAGCGGAAGTGGGTGCCGTAGAGATAGTGCTTGAAATGCACAATCGCCCATACAGCTGCCAGGCACACCCCCTCATTAGAGCCGTAGTTGCCCTCAGTACGGTTGTTGCTGCGGCTGGCGTACACCACCACATGCTCAAAGCCGTCCTGCTCTTGCACCAGCACCGCTCCAAGCCCTTCTCGCGACCAGTTGGTGTGGAAGATGAAGGACTTCTAATAGTCAGGCCGCCTTAGTACTGGGGCGCTCACCAACAGCTCCTTGAGCTTGTCAAACGCCGCCTGCTGCTCTCGTCTCCATACATAGGCAACGTCCTTGCGTAGCAAATCGTTGAGCGGCTTGGCCACCTCGCTGAGCTCAGGCACAAAGCGGTGATAGTAGTTGGTGATGCCAAGGAAGGCCCTCAGCTGCAAGAGGTCGGTCGGCGGCAGGATGCCAGTGATGGTCGAGATCTTGGCCAGCTGAGGGGCCAGGCCATTGGAAGACAGGAGATGCCCGAGGTACTCCACCTCTTGGGTTCCAAAGGTGCACTTGCCTGGATGACACTTGAGCCCAACGGCCTCCAAGCGGTCCAGGACTGCAGTGATGTGCACCAAGTGCTCCTCAAACGTCTCACTGAAGACGAGCATGTCATTGATGTAGCACCGGGCAAAGGAGAGCCCTGCTAACTCCTTATCCATGACTCGTTGGAAGGTGGCAGGAGCGTTCTTCAAGCCGAAGGGCATAACTCTCTACTTGCAGAGACGCTGCGACCCTTAGAAAGCTATCTTGTGCTGGTCCTCCTCCGCGATGGGTATCTGGTTGAAGCCCTGCCTCAAATCCAGCACCGAGAACCAAGTACAAGCTCCAATGTCGTCAAAGATCTCGTTAGGTGTCGGCATAGGATATCTGTCCTGCTCAGTGACCTCGTTAAGCTTACGATAGTCACCGCACATCCTCTTCTCAGACCAGTTGCTTGAGGCGTCCTTCTTAGCTGGCATGACTGTGGGCGCAACGTAGGTGGAGGCAGACACACGAATGAGCTGACACTCTTCTAGCTTGCCTGTCTGCGTGCTGATCAGGTTGTCCTCAAAGCGGCTGTAGCGACAACGCTTTTGGAAGATAGGCACGTCTGCTTGGAGGGGAATCCTCATAGGGTTGCCTGTGTAGCACCCAAGATTGTGCATGTCGCTGGCAAAGCTGGAATTGCGTCGTGCATCCAAGAATGCCGTTAGCTAAGTAGCCTGTGCCCCAGTAAGAGTCCCCCCTAGCTTCCAAGTAAGGGCAGCTGGTGGTGGCTCATGCGTTGTAGCTGGCGCCTCCTACCCTGCCGCTAGTGTGATCTGTGGGACTGCAGGCGTCCCCTGCTCTGCAATTGGGTGCGCTTGGCCTGCCTCGGGTGCCTCCTCCACGGCAGCTGCTGCCAGATGCCCTGCACCACCTGTCGACGGCTGAGAGCAAAAAAAAAGGAATGGGGAGCAAAACTCCCTGGGATGCTGAGAGGGCTCCTTTCTCCTCCTGCCCCCCCCCAGCAAACCAGAACCAGGACCAAGACGCGGCGCAGGCCGCTGCCGGGAAGTAGGACCCTCTTGCTGGGAATGCCAGGTTGTACCAGGCGGGCTGCTGGTGCTGTCGGAATCACGGTCCATAGCGTCGTAGAACTGGTCCATCTCAGGATGACGAGCTTGGGGGTAGAGGGGAGTCGGGGCCTGCATCTGTAATAGGATCCACGTCAAAACGTTGGCGTCGATAGCCTGGCCAAGGAGAAGCACGCAGTTGACCTCAGTGATGCCGGCCACCTGTGTGAGGTGCGGAGGAAAGCCCATCGCACGCTCCATCTCCACAGCACGGGGCCGCTGGAACATGCCGGTGTTGAGGTCAATAATCATGCCGCGTTGGTCCCCCACGTAGGCTGCGCTGTCATAGCGACTCACGAATGTAGGAAGGGCCCTCGTGACGTCGTGGAGGACCTCACACTGGGCCTGAGAAGGATGCGGAAGGGCAACCACTTACTGGGCCAGGCGCGCGACGTCGAGGATGGAGTCAACGTTGCGCGTGTGGCGTGGATGTGCGGCCGCCAACGCTTCTAGCATGCTGGGCATGGCCAAGATGGTAAGGTAAGCACGCACGCGGTGCACGAAGGAACCAATCTGGGCAGCCTCGATGACGGCCTCACGTCCAACGTAGCTGCTGCAGAGGGCAAAGTCGGTGCTAACGTTGGGCCAAGAATCGTGGCGTACAGCCACGTTCTCTAACACCCAGGCGAGCGTGTGAGGCGGCTGGCAATCCTCAACCATGTTGAGGACGCGGAGCAGATGCCAAAACAGGGGTGTACGCAGGTCAGCGAGAGCGCCTCTTAGTCCCGCAATGGAGAAGCCCTGGCACTCCAAGCCAGCATTGATGAGGTCAATGGGCCCCAGGCTCGGCGGTGATGTCACGGATGTCCATGGGCCAGTCAGTATCGAGGAGAGGCCACTATTCTAAAGCAAATAATTGGAGGTGATGCCTTAAAGGGCCGTAAGAAATTTATCCAAGAAGGCGTGCTCAGGGAAGAGGTCCGAGAAACGCTCGTGGCACAAGGCCATCTGCTTGCAAGCCACCTCCTGCGCCTCGCTATCAGGGTTCACATAGACGTACCGACGTATAGAGATGCCAGCCTGGAGAGTGGCCAGCAGCCCTGTTGCGATGCCGGCAAAGAGCTTGACAAGGACAATTCCGCCAGGACGCTCGTCAAGCTGGGCGATGTAGATAGGCGTAGGAAGGGGGCGACAACCCATGGCGAGATCGCCTGCGTGCACTGGTGGAGGGTAGGAGCGCTGAAGACTGTGCTGATGGGGCCCCATACGGAGGGCTGCCACTGGCGCTCTGCGTAGTGACGGGTGAGCCAAGGAATGCGCTCGAGTAACGGTTGCGGGCGAGCGATGCGAGCATGCGCCTGGTATGTGCGCCAGCGCACGCGCGCGTCTTGCAATGCCTCCTTGGGCACTGGGCGCGCCATAACCTGCGCGTCGCGCACGCACTGCAGCTGCCACCAATCTCTCGCCCTGTGGTCGGCGTGGTGTGACGCGGCGTGGGCCAGCTGCTCTGTGGCTGTGCGCTGGTGCAGCTGGGGACGCTGATTGAAGTACAAACGCTGACGCTTGCGAAGATCCGCCTGGATGGGCACTGTGCAGACGGAGTGCTCGTCCCTGGCTGGCGCCTGTCGAGGGCGGACAAGCTGACGTGGAGCGAGTTGGACTCGGGGAATGCGGGCCGGACGCGCTCCTGCTGGCGGCGCTGCATGATCTCTGCGCGTATGGCGGTAGTGAAGGGATGGCGGTCGCGGGGCCTGACAGTGGTACGGGCCACCTTATGAGGTGGTGATCCAAACGGCCCGTTGCCGGCTATGTGGCTGCGCGGGACGGCGGCAGGCCAGCCGGGCGGCGTCTGGTTCAATGCGTGAGAGCGGCAGTGGTGGAGGAAGACTGTGCGTCATCATCACCGGTGCGGAGATCGCACGGGCCATCGTAAGGCGGTGTAACTGAGCGCGGGCGCGTCTTGCGCAAAAGAGTGATCTCCCTCTCCTCGTGAAGTGGAGTATCCTCCCGTGCGCTCCTATGCGTGTCGCGCAGAGGCGTGACCTCGCGAGCATCCTTGGCCTGCTTGCGGAGAGGGGTGAGAGCGCGCGTGCGCGCCGGTCAGGCGGCATAGTGCCGCGTGCGAGGCGCAGAGTCGGACCGGCGTAGGGGAAAGGACCTGTACGCCAAGAGCCGAGGATTCTGCTCCTGGGTCCTGGTTGCCGAGCATGTACGGCTCGCAGGTCGGCGGCATGGAAAGGTGCCGTGGAGGCGGCGCTGGCTGAGGCGCGAGCTGCTCGGCTTGTGCCCAGGCTGTTGCGAGCGAACAAGTGCGTAATGTCAAGGCAATTGTTGCTGGTCAAATAGTCGTGCTGTATCGGTCGACTTGGTTCGCCAGCACATCGATGGGCTCGACTAGGACTGGCCGTAGTCTTGTGCAAGAGTGTGCTGAAGCCGGGAGGCCCTGTTGGCTAGCGTCGGACGCGGGCCGTAGGCGTGGGCGGCGGTGGCTCCTCTGAAGGCCGGGCTGCGAGCTCCGCTGCGGCCTCCTGGGACCACTTGTGCCACTCCTCCTCCTCAAAGCCTCCAACGACGCGTTGTCGGACCTGCCTGGATACGCCGCCTGCCTCATAGCCTCATCCTTAGATGTGGTAGTGCGCGGCCAGGATTCACCCGTCCTGTGCGACGGTGCGGGGGAGGGCGTTTGAGAGGCCATGCGGTATTGCATGGCGACTCCCACAGGACCGTCATGCCGTACGGAAATGTCCGATCTCGCGGAGGATCCACTCGCTGCTGAAGGCTGTGACCAGGGGGCGACTGCAGCGGCTATCGGTGCGTTGTGGGCATGCGCTGCAGCAGTGATGGCTGCCGTGGCAATAGTGTGTGCCCCGACGGCGTCTGCCGCCATCTGACGCATCATGGCGTTATGAGCGGCATAGATCCGTACTGTCTCCCTGGCTTGTGCGGCCAGAGCGTCAGCGTGCTCCTGTGGCGTGAGGTGGAACTTGGCGCCAAGCAACTCGGGCTCCTCTTCCTGCGTCTCAAGTAAGTCGGTGCCAATGGAGACCTCATCATCCTCGGCTCCCCCCTTATTGGTTTGAATTACGGACCGGCTGTCGTCCAGCGCAATGAAGCCGTAGAGGGCGGACTCAGCTGAGCGACGATCTACAATGTCAAGCGGCACGGATGCAGTGCGGGTCCCCCCTGACTGCCAGTCATGTCGGTAGAAGACACGCTCCACCCAGTTATCTACAGCGGCGCTGATAGGAAAGAGAACGCCTGGCCAAGGAGCACGTCGAAGGTCTCAGAGCGGGTGACCAACGCGTGCCGGTGGATGGTCGTCTCATCCGGAGTGCCGGGCCAAAAGGTGAAGCGAAGGGCCAGCCGCATGCGCCCAGTGACGGTCTCGGACGTGCTAGCCGCGGCGTTGATCCGCTTCGACGAATCCTTTAGGTCGGCTAACGAGAGGCCGAGCTGGCGGAAGTAGCGCAGGCTGATGAGAACCGGCTGAGCGCCAATGTCAAACATAATGCGTTGCGGGGCCTGCGTGTTGACCAGCACGATGCCCTGCGAATTATCCAAAAGCGCAGCGTTAGGCGTGCTGATCATCCTGCGCTCATGCGCAGGTCGCGCGAGTGCGGAGAGCACCGCGGCCGCAGCGTCTGACGCTGGCCTGCTGTCGGAGGTGCGCTGGTTGGCCTTGCGTGACTAAAGCAGTCGCTGAGTTGCCTGCCGTGTGGCGTCCATCGACACGCCGAGCTCTGCAAAGGAGACGGCTGGCATCCGGTGTAGCGCCAGCGAGATGACTTCGACGCTGAGGTGCACCGTAGTCATCGGTGAGGTGAGTGCGCGTAGTGCGAGGGCAACTGGCTCTGCAGGCGTCTCCAGCACGCGGAAGGAGCGGGGCAGGCGCGGCGCCTCCACTGTGCGGCGCCCCCGATCTGGTCCACTGCGCTTCTGTGCCATTGCCGGTCGCCCGGTTGCCGCCACGAGTGTGCGCTTGCGTCTTGCGATGCACGCTGCCGTGCGGCTGCCCAACGGCCGTGTACGTGTGCAGCAGGCCAGAACGCAGTTTGGCGCTGCTGCGTGCATAGGAGTGACAGCTGCTGGCGTAGGCGTAGTGGCCGCTGGCTCTGCTGCCCAAGCTGGCGCAGCTAGCATTGGCGCAGCTGCGTGAGCTGGCGAGACGGCAAACGCCTCGCCTGGCGCGAGCACAATTGTTGCCGGCGCAGCCGTGTGCACTGGTGCAACCGCCGATGCCGGAGCAGCTGCTGGCGCGTACGTAGCAGCTGCTGGCGTGGCTGCCAACGCTGGCGTGTGGACGGATGCCGGCGCACCCTCAGACGCAGGCGCAGGCGCGTGCGCAGCAGCTAAAAACGCAACGGCCATCACTGGCGCAGCTGCAGGAACAGCTGCAGCTGCTGGCGCGGGTGCTGGCACGCTTGGCGCTGGCGTGCCTGGCGCCGGCAAGCCCAGCGCTGGTGTGACAGGTGTCTTGTGGGCTGGCGCTCTTGTTGCTGACGCCGCAGGGGTAGCGGGAGCTAGTGCGGCCGCTCCTGGGCATGCCTGCGCAGCTGCTGGCGCAAGTGCCAGGACTGCTGGCGCAGCTGTCAGAGCTGGCGCCGCCTCGGCAAACGGAAGGCCGCCAAGTGGCAGTGGCCCACTTAGCACTGGTGCCGCGAGTAGCGTTGACTCTGATCCTCCTGCAACTGGCGCCTCGGCGGGCGCTGGCGCCTCCGCAGGAGCGGCTGCAGAAGCCAGCGCAGCTTTGAGCGCAGGCCCTTTGGCTGCTGGCGCGGGCGCCGGAGCTGTCGCAGGCTTGGCTGCTGGCAGACTGACAAGTGGCGCCTCGGGGTCGCCCCTGGGCCTGCCAGGTTGGGTCTCCCGGCTGGTGCCGGTGTTGGTATTAGCTACCCCAAGCAAGGTACGTGGCGCCCTCCAGGTGGCGCGTGCGCTCGCCGGGACCCTCACCACGCTGGCCTGAGGGTTTTTTGCACAGCCAGGGTTTAAGCCCTGGCTGTGCGCAGCCGTGTGCGTGCCGTCGACGCTCCAAACGGCGGTCCGACTACAAAGCGCAGTCCGGGATGCCCCCTCTTGATTGAGGATGACGGTCACGGAAGTCAGATCCGTGTTGGCTGGGCCGGGCTATGTGCGCGTGCCAAGTGGCAGCACGTGTGCGCAGCTGCTGTGCGCAGCTGCTGACGTGACTGGCGTGAGGTGGTCGCGTGGCTCGCGACTTAGCGAGCCTCGCAGTGCGGTGCGCAGCGTGAGCGGACACGTGCGGGCATGTGCAGACGTGTAGCTGCCGTCAAGCATTGTCTCGCCAACCGCGCACGCGACACGTGGCAACACCTGCTGGAACCTGCTGCCTGCGGCAGCCAGCAGGGGGTGGACGTTGGGAAGTTGCTGGTCGGTGCGCAGGTCTGCGCATGGGCGGACGACATGTACAGCGAGGGGCATTGCAGTCGTACTAGCCGGCTGGCAGGTCCGTCTTGTCGCGCGAGCCGTCGCTGCGCCGGCTGCAGATAGCCCTGCTGGCGTCAGCAGGACAACGCAGGCCAGAGGTGCTGCAGAAGCCTGCTTTGGTTGCACTCGCGGGAGTGACTATTCGTCGAGAGGCGTGCCTGCGGCGCGGGGTGGCGAGTCCGCGCAGGCTTGCGGCCAGCCATTTGGCAGCCTGTGAGGGAGGAAGCCGCAGCTGCTGGAAATTGTCAGTGCGACGTGCACAGAGCTGGCAGGAGCATCTACACACACGTCTGCAGCGTTGGCCGCAAGAGCTCCGTCGAAGGGCGAGCGTGTGCGGGGCTGCAGCGTCGCTGTGGCGCCAGGTGACAGCCTCTGGGGCTGCCCCATGTCGGCGCTGCAAATGTGTGCAGAGGCTGCGCAAACGCCAGCTGCCTGAGCTGGAGCGTCAATCGTTGGGCCGCGTGCGAAGAGGGCTCCGCACGCGTCGTAATTGTCGACGGCGACTAGGCCACGGAGTCTGGCGATCTCCGCGTTGGCCTCTATGAGGGCGTCGCTGACATCATCAAAGCTGCAATAGTTGGCTCCGGGGGTCAGCGCATTGTCCATGGTGGCCGTGGCTGCCGTCATTGAGGGACGTCCACCCGTGCGAGGGTTACGCATGCCTCGCTGTCCTGTTGCTAACGGCGCGGGGCCGTCACAAGNGGCTGCCAACGCTGGCGTGTGGACGGATGCCGGCGCACCCTCAGACGCAGGCGCAGGCGCGTGCGCAGCAGCTAAAAACGCAACGGCCATCACTGGCGCAGCTGCAGGAACAGCTGCAGCTGCTGGCGCGGGTGCTGGCACGCTTGGCGCTGGCGTGCCTGGCGCCGGCAAGCCCAGCGCTGGTGTGACAGGTGTCTTGTGGGCTGGCGCTCTTGTTGCTGACGCCGCAGGGGTAGCGGGAGCTAGTGCGGCCGCTCCTGGGCATGCCTGCGCAGCTGCTGGCGCAAGTGCCAGGACTGCTGGCGCAGCTGTCAGAGCTGGCGCCGCCTCGGCAAACGGAAGGCCGCCAAGTGGCAGTGGCCCACTTAGCACTGGTGCCGCGAGTAGCGTTGACTCTGATCCTCCTGCAACTGGCGCCTCGGCGGGCGCTGGCGCCTCCGCAGGAGCGGCTGCAGAAGCCAGCGCAGCTTTGAGCGCAGGCCCTTTGGCTGCTGGCGCGGGCGCCGGAGCTGTCGCAGGCTTGGCTGCTGGCAGACTGACAAGTGGCGCCTCGGGGTCGCCCCTGGGCCTGCCAGGTTGGGTCTCCCGGCTGGTGCCGGTGTTGGTATTAGCTACCCCAAGCAAGGTACGTGGCGCCCTCCAGGTGGCGCGTGCGCTCGCCGGGACCCTCACCACGCTGGCCTGAGGGTTTTTTGCACAGCCAGGGTTTAAGCCCTGGCTGTGCGCAGCCGTGTGCGTGCCGTCGACGCTCCAAACGGCGGTCCGACTACAAAGCGCAGTCCGGGATGCCCCCTCTTGATTGAGGATGACGGTCACGGAAGTCAGATCCGTGTTGGCTGGGCCGGGCTATGTGCGCGTGCCAAGTGGCAGCACGTGTGCGCAGCTGCTGTGCGCAGCTGCTGACGTGACTGGCGTGAGGTGGTCGCGTGGCTCGCGACTTAGCGAGCCTCGCAGTGCGGTGCGCAGCGTGAGCGGACACGTGCGGGCATGTGCAGACGTGTAGCTGCCGTCAAGCATTGTCTCGCCAACCGCGCACGCGACACGTGGCAACACCTGCTGGAACCTGCTGCCTGCGGCAGCCAGCAGGGGGTGGACGTTGGGAAGTTGCTGGTCGGTGCGCAGGTCTGCGCATGGGCGGACGACATGTACAGCGAGGGGCATTGCAGTCGTACTAGCCGGCTGGCAGGTCCGTCTTGTCGCGCGAGCCGTCGCTGCGCCGGCTGCAGATAGCCCTGCTGGCGTCAGCAGGACAACGCAGGCCAGAGGTGCTGCAGAAGCCTGCTTTGGTTGCACTCGCGGGAGTGACTATTCGTCGAGAGGCGTGCCTGCGGCGCGGGGTGGCGAGTCCGCGCAGGCTTGCGGCCAGCCATTTGGCAGCCTGTGAGGGAGGAAGCCGCAGCTGCTGGAAATTGTCAGTGCGACGTGCACAGAGCTGGCAGGAGCATCTACACACACGTCTGCAGCGTTGGCCGCAAGAGCTCCGTCGAAGGGCGAGCGTGTGCGGGGCTGCAGCGTCGCTGTGGCGCCAGGTGACAGCCTCTGGGGCTGCCCCATGTCGGCGCTGCAAATGTGTGCAGAGGCTGCGCAAACGCCAGCTGCCTGAGCTGGAGCGTCAATCGTTGGGCCGCGTGCGAAGAGGGCTCCGCACGCGTCGTAATTGTCGACGGCGACTAGGCCACGGAGTCTGGCGATCTCCGCGTTGGCCTCTATGAGGGCGTCGCTGACATCATCAAAGCTGCAATAGTTGGCTCCGGGGGTCAGCGCATTGTCCATGGTGGCCGTGGCTGCCGTCATTGAGGGACGTCCACCCGTGCGAGGGTTACGCATGCCTCGCTGTCCTGTTGCTAACGGCGCGGGGCCGTCACAAGCGCGTCCGTTCTCGACGTCGCGCTTTTTCTGCAGGCATACGATCCGCAGGTGACCGGCCTAGCCACAATAGGTACAGTTGCCGGGCTTGCCATTTTGCGCGATTGTGCAGTTCTGGCGAGAGTGGCCCGACTTTTCGCAGGACCAACAGGGGTCACTCGTTGTGGCGGCCATGGAAATGCGGCCACGCGTAGTTTCGCGCTGCTGAGCCGGCTGGGGCAGCTGAGAGCGCTGGGGCTGCTGCTGCTGCTTGGGCTGGCAAGCCGGAGCTGGGCGCGTTGTGGAAGATGGCAGCCCCAAGGACTCCTGGCGTACGCCTGTAGATGCGAGGCCCACACGGTCGCTAATGTTGCTTCGTGCGGCAGCCAAGCTCTGCTTCTCAACTGAGAGGTAAGCGTCCTCCAGTGAGTACTCGGAGCAATGTTGATAGATGAGGGGGGCCATGGCCCTCTTTCTCAATCGTGGCTCCACGGCATGCAAGAAGATCTCTGCTGCCTCATGGACGGTGACAGTGCCGATGTCTCGGCAAAGGTGGGTCAAGCGACTGTACATCATGCAAATCGCCTTGTTCTTGCGGCAAAAGAAGTGGTGCAGCTCGTACATCTTCTCTTTGGTCGCGGCCTGGAACTCCTTTTGGAGGACGTCCTAGAAGGCCTTGACCGGATCTGCGAGGGGGATCTCCACTGGGGGTTCCCCCACAAGCTCTGTGCGTGCGTAGATCTCGTCACCCTTCTTGCGGAAGGTGTCACGGGCCTTGTAGAGGAGATAGCGCATGAGCGTATAGAACACGTCACGCTTAGTGAGCGCGGGGTCTTCAGCCTTGCGGTCACGAACTCAGCCTCGAACTCTGAGATTGCGTCGTTCAGATCACAGGTTCTTGGTCTGTCGCTGAAGCGAAAGAGGGAGGACCTGTCAGCCTTGACCTCTTGGTCACCTGCCATGGGATACCAGGAGTTGTGGTGAGCCCACTGGCAAGTTGGCTCAGGGACAATCACAGGAAGTACGAGTGCTGGCTGCTCCCCTTTAGAGGGTTCAATGACAGTACTGAGATTGGAGTCTGAGTCTTCTCCACTAACCCCTTTGTAGTAAGGCTGGTAAGAAAGCCCACTACGGGTAGGCATACGCTGAAGATTCTAATTGCTTGCAGGCAAAGAGAGATCTTTTTAGAAGTAAGGGAGTGTGTACTCTCCAGAGTGAGCACCTCAAGACTGTAATTTGGAGGAAAAACAACTAATGAAGTCCGGCTCAAAAGATCACTAGACATCATGATCTTCAAGAGTAGTCCTATGGCAGGGTTTAAGCTCTGACTTTGCTCACCACTTGTGAAGTTCTTCAAGTGATTGGAAGCCAGGAGGGCTTGCTCTTCACAAGAGAGAGACTAAGTGGTCCTGAAAACACAAGAGATAAAAGTGTAAGCTTTACTGATAATCTCTGTGACATACAGTTGGCATAATGGGGCTTCTAAAAAGATGTTCCTCTAGGGACATCTCTGTTACTTATACTCCTGGAAACCTAGCCTCGTATGCGGCGGATCCGATGCATGTACTCACTCTAGGAGGTTCTCCTATGTCCACTGACGTGTACAAGGCATGTACTGGCACTCCTATAGGCTAGTCATAACTCAAACCAATCAAAGCAAAGCACGTAAAATATGCTATGTGTCTCTCATTGGTGGAGCTTACCATGGATGATTCTACCTAGATAACGCCTCAAAAGTAAAAATGAAACTTGAGGAAGCTTCCTCTAGAAGTCGGTGATGCAGTCACCAAGTTATAGCCTCAATGATGCACCTATACTATGGAAATGCAGGACTCATATAGGCTAAGGGGCTCGCGGATTTGTCCGCAGTAAGCTGAAGGTCCTTGGGGTCAAGAATGGTCAACAATGTCACCTTTGGGCACATTGAGTCACAAGTTGGCCATTTGGTGTGTGTCCGCTAGGGGCCGAAAGGGGTGCGGACTAGATTGCGCCTATCGCGCTCGATATTTGACCAAACGACGCGAAACCGGTGCCATTCGAAAGATGCTTCGACGCGCTACACTTTGGTGACTTGGAAATTTAGAAAAGGTCAACATGTGGATGCGTAAAGTCAACGCAAGTTGGTCTTCCTAGGTTGATGGTTCACACATGTGGAGCTTGGTTTCGTACGGCAACCCCGACTCAATAATGATGACATTAATTATGTCTATTGCAAAGTAGTCGAATTACTTTACGACGTTTTTTGCATTAGCATCTTGGTCGTTTCGCTAGTCGACCATCAATTAGTCGGCACACACGTGTGGCAAATAATTTATCAAGATGCAATCATTTATCAACAATATATTGATAAATAGCGTAACGTATTGTAGGTAATCAAGAGAATATTCCTAAATACGCCTAAAATAGCTCAAATCGTTACACACCTCCCCCCTAAAAGAACTTAACGTCCTCGTTAAGCGTCTTTTTTTAAGTCGAGTGTGTCAATACTGACCGTAATCAGCGTAATATTCCTAAATACGCCTAAAATAGCTCAGATCGTTACAGTAGCTAAATAGAGTAGGAGCTGAGAGGGAGGGTTGTAAATAAGCACTCTTGACTCTATTTGCTTGTGTCGGTTCGGTGTTCTTGCATGTGTGTGTGTCGATGCACAGAGTAGACTTGTTCTGTAGTCAAAGTGGGTGGACCATCGATGTGTTGACATTGTGTTTATTGTGTAGATGTGTACGGCAGTAGGACACCAGGTGTGAAGTGTCGATGAGTGTGAGGTAGGTGAGCAGTTACCAAGTGAATATAGCGTTGTGAAAGAAGATGTATAGTGAACTCTTGCTTGTAAGAAAGAAGAGTCTCCAAGGAAAGAGTGTGTGGAAGATCTATGCTAAGTGCTTGATCTGCTACAGGTCTGTGTGGCATTGCCTGTGTGACTAAAGGAAGCTCTCTGTGTGACCAGCTAAGTCAGTGTGACTTGAAGGGAGAAGAAGTTATTTGCGTGACTAAATTAGAGGAAAGTGCGATAAGAAGAAGAGATGAATGAAGAGGATTTACGACAATATGCTGAACAAAGCTACTAGAAATAAGTCATACAAATGTTAATGAGAGATAAAGCAATTGTGCGATTACTAATTTTTTTGTTACAAATTACACGTTAGAAGTCTAATAGGATGAGCCAAAATTAGTCATTAATGACATATACAGCTTCTACTACAAGGTGAGCACATGTCACTACTCAAGAGCATGCATTTGCCATTCATGTCATGAGACCTTCATGCACACCTACTACTAACATGGGATACAAAAAATATAGCACAATATTTTGACTCCTCCAACTCCTCTCCAACTTCTTCTACCTCTTGCTCCTCCTCTGACTCAACCATCGCCTCTTCAAAAACAAGAGCTATATGCATACCTGGAGCTCTCTTCACTCCCCTTGTAATGAATCAGTATATTGGAAGATATAATATTCATTTAAATAGAATATTTAATTATGTTCAGTCTGCTACACTTTAGTTTATATTTAATTTGCTGGACTTTAAATAATAATCAGTATAATGACTCAGCCGAGAGCAGCAGGCTGAGGTCAACATAGGTCAGCTTGCTGACACTTTCTTTGACAGCCAGCTGACTTCTGTACCCGGTAGCAGCGAACTGCCTAGATATGCATCTAAGTGTGGTATGCTAGATGAATGGCCAGATGATATCTTTAGGATGGATGGCGATTCGGGATGATGGGAGATGACGGTGGATTTGGTTAACCGAGGTCCTACCGACGTGGTTAACTCTCGGGTAGGCTGTGTCATCGCACTTGCCGCTGAACAATAAACTCATTCCATGTACATATGCTAGGTATTGCTCTCGAGTTCGGCATTCGGAAACGAGGTCAACTCTCTTGTACAGCTTATTGAGAGATATGTGAATCCAAGACGAGAAGCCATTGATTTGCACTGTCTTCTAGCCTTGCTTATGTATGAGTTTACTGATTGCATTATTGATGCTAGTGTACCTGCATTTGACTTACGAGTATTGTCCACTGCTAGTGTGTTGTCTTTTGCTGTTTAGTTGATTAACAAAAAATACCATAAAGGTTACTTGCTGATATAAAGATCTTCATTTATTGTTGATCGCCTATTTGGTAAGTCGATTCCTTTTAGTGGTATCGGAGCAGTTATCACAGTCTTCTTTGAATGGGAAGAACAAGATCTCAAACTAGCAACTCTCAAGACATGGAGAACCAGGATAACGAGAATGTAAAAAACCAAGTTGAAAGCCATGTAGCGGGAACCCGTACCTATTTTGAAGCGGTGGCAGATACTGCAGCTAGAGAGGCTGCAGATGAGGCAGCTGCTACTGCCGCAGTCGCAGCACAGCAGGCTAAGGAGGAGAGAGTCAGATTAGAAGCCAAACGATTAGCAAAAGCTGCTGAAGATGCAAAAAGGAGGGAAGGACAGCGAGCAAACGAGCGTACTGTCGAAGAAATTATGGCAGCAAGGACCAATGTTCTTAACCCACCTCCTGCTGTACAACTCAATGTGCCTCTAGGTCGAATTCGTGACCGGCTGAATGCGGCAGGAATTGCTGCTGCAGGAGCGAGAGGGACTGTTGAGGACACTACTCAACGAGTGAATGCCACTGCTGCTGCTGCTGCATTTGCTAGATTTCCACGTCGGAGTGTAGATTTAGGAGCATTATTTGTGCAAATGCAATTGCACATGGCGAGCATGTATCAAGCCCAACAGGAGGACAAAAGAATCATAATGTCTTTGCTGCGTGACAGAGACCAACTGGGTTCTCAAACCACTGGTGGTAGTGGCAAAGGGCCTAGTAGGCCTAAGCCAAAACCTCCCCAGGACTACGATCCTGAGGGAAACAAATTCTAAGGGCGATTTGGTCAAACTGCATTCTCAACACCTGTACCTGCCTGGAGTGGTCAAGAAAAAGCTAGGTCCAGTCTAGGTCGGTCCTTACTCGTTGATCCGTCGAGTCGGTCAGAATGCATACAAATTGAACATGTCAGCGGACTACAAGGAGCACCCAGTCTTTAATGTTTCCTTCCTGGAGCCTTACATAAAAGGTGACACACTATTCACAGGTCGGTTACCTGTCCAGTCGAAACCGGTCCCCCTTGTCAGAGACGATGACCCTGAGGAATATGAAGTCGACTTTAGATTTTAGACGCTCGGTCTGTGCGTTGATCATCTAAATATGTTATGAAATATCTAGTTCGATGGAAGGGTTACGATGCCCCTGGGGACACATGGGAATTCATAGACCAGCTGACCAATGCCAAAGGGGCGTTAAAACGGTTCCACCTTCGGGCGGCGGGAGCACCCTCCTAACTGTCATTTCAGTTGACATGGGAAGGTGACAAGAGGTCCTGTCTCCCTTCAAGTTGGAGGGGAAATGTGCCAAAAAGTGACAGTTAGTCCAGAAAGTGATAGTTTGTGTGCGAGAAAAGGCCCGTTAGTAACAGATTGACAGGAGGTGACAGGAAGTAAGTGACAGTTATTTTGCAGGAATGGGCCAGTTAGTGACAGCCTGACAAGAAGTGATAGGAAGTAGCAGCTTGACAGGCAACCCACCCCCGAACGCTAAGTTGGAGGGAGCAGGCTAACACCTCGGGACAGAGTCGAATTTCCTGTATATAATCATTTTTCAAGCTCAAACTGCACTCACACTCACTCCTCACTCTAGCACTCTCCCACTTTGAGTTCAGTTACACCAGGTAGTACATACTTGATAACGCTCATTGCTACGGTCTTGCCTTCCTCCACGATCGTGCATAATTCCATGATTACACTGACCTCATTGTGTTTATGATTCAGCAGGATGACTCAGAAGTCGGAACTCAAAAGGAAAAGAAGGGCCGAGGAGGCACAGGCTGAGTACAAGGAGTTCCATGGCGACATCGAATCATCCTCCATCTTGTCGCGAGAATCAGAGCGACTTTGACTGCAGCGAGAGGCTCAGAAGACAAAGGAGGAGGAGGAATCGGCCAGGCTGAGACAGAAGGAGCGGGACAAAAAGGCTGCAGAGGAAGCCAAGAAGGCAGAGGAGCAAAGGTTGGCCGAGGAGAGGCGAAAACAGCAGGCTGAGGAGGAACAAAGGAGAATTAAAAGTTTCCGCTTCACGGTAATGGGCAAGGGCTTTGACCTTCTGGAGGAAAACTTCAAGTATGCCTAGAGAAGTCGAAGCGAGTTGCAGAGGGACATACTGCAACGGGAGGGGGAGACGTCCAGAAAATTTGACAATTACACAGAGTTTAGCACAAGGTTGCTACGGTACCATGACCATACCAGGATGGTGGGGTATACTACCCGAGAGGCCAAAGTACTGGCCCAAACGAACGAGTCTGAAGCTGTGCCAATATCGGGCATCTGGGGCACCGACAGGGTCATTAGGTGATTCCTATGCAACCAAATAGCTCCATTGCCCACAACCACTTCAATGCCATGTACAACGAGGTGGAGAGAAGAAGCTGGGAGTTCTTAGCCAGAGAGACCAGTCAGTTGGATTTCTCGGGGCATTGGTATCCCTGCACCCTGAAGAGAGCGCACCTTGCTTTCTTTCTATAGCCTACGAACTGGTGCTAGATGACTATCAACATCAAGGACCAACACAATGACAGGGCCGAGGAAGATGATTTCTTGGCAGACTTGCAAGGGAAGATAGTGCTGCCACCTCACATTGCAGCATGGGACCCAAGACTGGATGGGGTCAGCGACCGCATGAGCCCGGAGACACGGGAGGATAGGACCAGGGCCAGGGATTCCTTGTCCAAAGGAAAGCATGCTTATGCCAAATGGGCAAGTAAGCAAGGGGAGAAGAACCTGTATATGCAGTTAGGACCCAGCAGCCCCCACCCGCACCCAAAAGGGGGAGGTCAGTGGGATACTCCTTTTCTTGGGAGCGGCTGGAAGAAATGACTCGAGAAACTCCAGAGGTTTCAGAGGAACAAGAGGACGAGGAAGAGGAAGAAGCGGACGATGGAGAGGAGGACGACGAGGAGGAGGAGTCCGACCTTAGCCCACCAAGAGATCCAAATCTCCAATGGGTGGGCAATTTCAGCAGGAGGAGTCCCACCCCAGGGAAAGAGACTCAGTCAGACAGCGCAGACAGGAGGGCTGCTAAGAAGGCAGCCAGAGGGTAGCCAGCATCCCCTTTACACAGAGGACATGTGCCCCTATTCCATGTCATGCAGCACCCCTCTGGCATGCCAGTGTATGTACCTGTCAGCTTCAGAGCTGCACAGGAAAGAGCTATCTCCATAAACTTGCAAACAGTGCAAGAGAGCACTGCCCAGCTGCTGCGTTCACCCCTGGGTCCACCCTAGTCCGAGCCCCTAGAGTTCAGGAGGCCATCCACCAGGAGAAGAAGGTCCAGTTACAGGTCTCGCTCCCCAGGAGACACAGCCCCGGGTACTTAGTTGCTATCTCCCATTGAGTCAGTCTGCTTTTGTGTTGCATGTGCCTTGCGTGATTGTAAATAATAGTTAAGCAGAGTTAGTGAACCATTGTTGTTGAGTCGACAACAATTTAAGTTGGAGAAATTGTAATGAATCAATGTATTGGTAGATATGATATTCATTTAATTAGAATAGTAAATTATGATCAGTTTGCTAGACTTTAGTTAATATTTAGTCTGCTGGACTTTAAATAATAATCAGTATAATGACTCAGCCAAGAGCAGCAGGCTGAAGTCAACATACGTCAGCTTGCTGACACATTCTTTGACAGCCAGCTGACTTCCGTACCCGGTAGCAGCAAACTGCCTAGATATGCATCTAAGTGTGGTATGCTAGATGAATGGCAAGATGACATCCTTCGGATGTATGGCAATTCGGGATGATGGGAGATGGCAGTGGATTTGGTTCACCGAGGTCCTACCAACGTGGTTAACTCCCGGGTAGGCGGTGATGACCTCCCAAAACAGACCAGCAAGATATGCAGCACTCTTACTTATATTCTCGGTATTCACCTCCTTCACAAACATCTCTTCTTACAAAGATGATATCATGAAGTTAATCAAGGGTCTTTAACTGTGATCAGGCCAACCGTCCGAGGTTACAGTAAACCCGTACACACCAGCCCGGAATATGTACAAAAGAAGTTGTTTCTCTGTCACAGCAGCTTCCTCGTTTAAAAGGCAAGTTTGTAGGCGGTCAATTTTTGGAGGCATATAACCGGGTCCAGCTTTTTGAACAGCTCTAATGGCTTCCCAACACGATATGCTACTAGCAATATTGAAAGCTAGGCCATTGTCATAGAAACAACGAGCTATAGCCTGATCTACAAACTCTCGATAAGAGACATTGAAAGCCTGCTCTAAAGTGGTTTGAACAACCCCGTGGCTGCTCTCCCCCGACACATGGTTAACACCATTCATATCTATCCAAACATCCTCCAAAGCCAATTTATGGTGCAACTCCTTGACATGTACCAGCTCCTCCTAAGCCTTCTTTTTGGCAGCTTCCCTGACATCATCTTCACGAACCACTTTAGCCATGTAAGCTGTAACATCAGAATCCACTTTGAGACATGTAGCAATGCCACGACAAAAAATCTGAGAGAGAATGTACTCAAGACCACGGGCGTTCTAGCCAGGATTTATTGCTGGCCAGGCATGTCTAAGCAAGTCAAGGAGTACTGCAGGAGTTCTGACACATGCCAAAGAGTCAAGCCATCATCACAAAAGGCGGGATGACTCCTCCAACCACTACCAATCACGAAAAGACAATGGACGAAAATCTCAATGGACCTTATAGTGGACCTGCCCATGACACCTCAAGGGCATAATGCAATACTCACGGTGGTGGACAGACTTACCAAGATAGCTCATTTTATTCCCACGACGGCTAAGGCTACAGCACCACAACTTGCAAGACTCATCTTTGACAACATCTTCCGACTCCATGGACTACCATAAAAAATTGTGTCGGATAGAGATCCAAGATTCACAAGCCATTTGTGGAAAAACCTCTTCAAGAACTTGGGTACATTGCTGGATATGTCTGCTGCCTACCACCTGCAATTAGATGGGCAAACCGAGCGTATGAATTGTACCCTAAAGGCCTCTCTAAAGGCCTACGTGTCTACTCTGGAGCAAGATTGGGACATGTACTTGACCCCCTTGGAGTTTGCCTATAACAATACGACGAGGCCTCTACCCAAGAGTCCCCATTCTTCCTCAACTATGGCTTCCATCCAACCACGCCATGCACTGAGCTTCACAACTGGCCATGATAAAGTATCAGCAGCAACAGATTTTTGGGGACTTATAAGCAGCCCTTACAGCAGCGAAGAAAGCTCTACAACAGGCGCAAGATGCTCAAGCAAGAGTCGCAAACAGGTCCAGAAGAGAAATTACGTACAGAGTGGGTGACAACGTGTTACTATCATCCCAGAATAATACCCTGAACAAGAGGCCTGCCGGCAGCAAGTTCTTTCCCAGGTATTTCGGACCCTTCAAGATTATCCAGCAAGTCAACCCCGTTGCTTCCAAGCTAGAACTTCCCCAGACTATGCGCATCGACCCCGTATTCCACGCTTCCCTCTTCAAGCCATATGTGCACGACGACAACAAGTTCCCAAGACGAGTGACAACCCCACCAGCGCAGCAATAGTTGATCAAGTGGAAACGATATCTAGATTCGGAGAATAATTAGGTTGCGGCGCACTACCTTGACATAGTTCAGAGAAAGCTGAAACGCTTCCATGCCGCCAAACCCCATCTTGGACCAGCCCCAAGTCTCTCTACTCGAAGCTCAAAGACTTTTGGAAGGCAGCCTGCCAGTATCAAGAAGCAGCAGAAGACTCTTGGAGGCAGCCCGCAAGAACCAGAAAGAGGAAAAAGTGACATTAGACTCTCTTCTCTTCTCGCAATTTCTGGATAGAAATCTAAGATTGCTACTCCTGATAGGATTTTACATATTACATTCTGAAATTTTAAGTGGCTGTATTCCATGAGTAGCCGGTCATTTAAAATCCAAGTTTGCTCAATTTAGAGCATTGGTGAGAGATATATGATGCTCTAAGTAGAAGGGGGTCAGGCTGCTGGCATTATTAGAGCAAAATATGCCTTCTGACATTGTGCCCTCCCCTGAACTTGGAATGCTCTGAAACTCAAGACTATGGTAGAAGACCTCTTGGCTCCCATTTGGAGACTAACTTTGCAAAATTTGAAGAAGTATAGAAGGACTTATGACTTTCAGAAGTTTCTGCACAGATTTGGAGGAGTGCCTACTCTCTCAGCTCTCGACGACACTCCATGCGTTGGAATGCTCTCAAGTTTGGTGATCCAGTAGATTTCTTCAACGCGCTTCGTTTAGCACTAGAATGCTTACATTTGAAGCAGTCTTGTGGAGGCTATGAATTTTTGAATTTGTGGCGGATTCTGGGCCAACTTGTACAATTTTCTTTATCATCAAGGAGTAGGCTAGCCAATAAGGTCACACCACCCACAACCTTGCCTTGTCTACCTTACATGTGTAGCACCTGACTTGGTGCCTTTGACTCATCCTCTTCACATGTGTGGCATCTGACTTGAAGCTGTTGATTAGTCTGCTCCACATGTGTAAGACCTGACTTCACGCGCCGAGACGTCGCTTTTTCTGTCCGGGGGGTAATGTAGTGATTTGAGTTATAATATACTAGTTTGCACATATTTTAATGCTTTTGAATATATTTGGAGTAGTATTGTGTGGATTCAAGTATAAATAGAGAACTCTAGTGACTTGGTTCATGTCCTTTGAACCTTCTAATGCATTTTCAAAGTTAGAGGGAGAACCTAGAAGAACTAATGTGGCAAAAGTCAAAGGTGCCATTTTTAGGTCAAAAGTACATGTGTACATTATTCTAGAAAGAGGTGGGAAGTTTTGGGATGTGTTGGGTGCCAACACATCAACATGCACCTTCCTAGAAATTACTTATGTAGCAAGTATATAAACAAGAGCTAGAACATAGAAAGGATGCAAGAATCACTCTTGTACTTGCCAAATTCCAGAAATATATTAACTTTCAAGAAACCGTCTCTCTATCAAGAAGCTACCACTTGTGTTCAAAGATCCTTGTCTTGAACAAATAAAGTATTCTATGTTACTGAGTACTTTATCTATCTGCTTCACTACATCCTGTGTGCTGTGCTGCTGCAGTGGTGCACACCTGTTTTGTGTGATTGCTTAATGTGCTGTATCGCTGCTTTGCGAAGCTGCTGCTACCTTCATGCAAATTTGTGCTTCTGTGCTCTTTTACTCTTTTTGCAGCTGATTAATCTTGTTAATATGTGCTGTGCTGTTGCTTTTTGAAGTGTGATGTGCTGTAATGCTGCTACATCTGTAACTATTATTTTGCAAGTTTGATGAGTTGTTATGTTGTACTTCCGCTTGCTGTCGTGCTGCTCATTTAATTATGTGCTATGCAGCTTTCAGTCTATGCTATACTACTGCTGAAGTTGTGCTCCTACGCTGTCGTCACGATGCTATTTCTTCAGGCCTGCTGCTGTGCTTCTACTGTCATACTTTGTTGCTGCTGTGTTCCTATAGAAATATATGATTTAGTTTTGCAGTAGGTTCCTAGTATTTTGTTTAAGCGATTATTTCAGGTCTGACATCACCAAAAGACCCATCATCAATTTCATTGTTGTCACTCCAATGGGTGAAAAAATGATGAAAGTGGTGAATTGTGAAAGTACATTTAAGAGTGGCAAGTTCATGGCTAAGTGCTTTGAGGAGGTTATCGCGCAGATTGGCGCAGAGCATATTCTCATGATATGCACAGATTCCGCCAAAGCATGCGTCAATGCAGGAATGTGATCATTAAAACCAGGTTGCCATATGTTGTGCTACCGCTGTGCTGTGTTTATATTTGAGGGATGTTGCTGCCTTCACCGCTCATCGCTATGCTCAACAACTGGTTTGTGCCTCTGTGCCGCTGCTCTGTGATGTTGTGCTTCTTCAACGCTGCTGTGTTGCTCTTTTATTGTCATGCTGCTGTGCTGCTGCTTGCTCCTGTGTTGTTGCTTGCTTTTGAGCTGCCGTGCTGGTGTCCTGTGCAGTTGTGCTACTGTGATGCTGCTCAACTGCTATCATTGGTTGATGCAGATGCCTATGCTGCTATTTCTTGCTGTGCTGGTTTGCCGTTGAACCTACCTGTGATGCTGTACTGCTGCTGTGTTGGTGTGCTCCGTGATGCTGTACTGCTGTCCTCTAGCTGTGTGTTGCTGGTCTACTTTGAAAGTCTTCATTTTTGCATGTTGTGTCTCTGATGCTATTCCTTGTTATGATTTCTGTTGTGCTACTCCAAGTAGATTGATTGAGGCTAAGTACCCGTCCATTACCTAGAGTGCGTGTGTGGCACATGGCTTGGACCTTATGCTGGAAGCCATTGTGAAGGTCGAGTGGGTTGAAGATGTTGTTGGGCGAGCAAGAAGGCTTGTGAAGTTCATCCGCAACCACCACAAGTCCCTCTCTCTCTACCACAAAGAAGGGCAATTGGAGTTGCAGTTATCCAACGCAGCCCGATTTCTTACCTCCTTCATTCTCTAATAGCGACTTGTTAAGATAAGCATTTTTATTAATGAAGTCCTTCCTTTGGACCTTTGTGCTTCATGTATCCAGCTCACACCCTGAATAAGCGGCTCTCCTCCATGGTGCTGTTTGTGATGTGATGCTCTTCGTGTGCTCTTCTACTACTGCTCTGCTGTATTTTGCTGCTGTGGTGCCTTTGCTTCTCTTGCGATTTGTTATTGCTGGTGTTTGCTGCTGTGCAACCTTGCTATGAAGCTGCTTCAAAGCTGACGTGTTGTGCTGCTACCGCCAGTTGCTCCTTCTTTCATGATGCTCTATGCTGCTGCTGCAGTGGTGCTGTGATGCTCATTAGTAGCTGTTGTGCTGCTCATGCTGTGCTGCAGTTATGTCGTTTTGTTGCACTATTATGCTTCTGTGCTCCCTTTGTTTTTGTACTGCTGTGCTGCTGCTGCAATGTTGTGCTCCCTTTGTTTTTGTGCTGATGTGCTACTGCTATAGTGTTGCTCAGCTGCTGTTCTACTACCCTGTTGCTGTGCTGATGTGCTATGCTGTGCTGCTGAGCAAAGCAAAAAAGGCAACACAACAGCACTGCAGCACAGCATAACTGTAGCACAGCAACAAAATTGAAGCTCAGCAGCTAAGAAGAAAAGGACACCTAGAGCTAAGCCGCACAATAGCTGAGCTGCACAGAAGCCTAATAGCAACAATGACTACCAAGGAAGTGACCAAAGCAAGAGAAAAATAGCAAGGCAACAAAGTACCACGAAACAATGAAAGACAGCACTAGCAAATCATTTAAGCGTGTAAGATTGCAAAGCAGCACGGCATGCACTGAAACAGCACGGCAGCACAAGAACAACACACAAATAAAGTTGCAGCAAAGCAAGCAAGAAATAGCAAGCATGAAAAAACAGCACTTCAAAGCAAGACACCACAAACCTAAACCCTAAGACACCAGCACTGCAGCACTGCAACACAATAGAGAAGTGACACACCACAGCAGCAAGATGCAGCAAAGAAGCACAACAGGCCAGTGACAGAAAAGCATGGTGGCAGATGACGTGGAGCACAGATGCATAGCAAATAACAGAATACGCAGCAATGCAAGATAGCACGACACAGCAACACGTGAGCCACAGAGCAGCACTGCAGCAAATCATAAGAAAAACAAGCTACACAGGTAGTTGCTTGAGGAGAGGATAGTAGCCCATCAGCAAACGAAAAACCTAGAGCAGCTAAATGTCACTGAACTCTTGCTTTCTAAGGATTAAAACGTTTTTATAATTAATTGATTGGAGGGTCTCAATTCTGAGGCTGGAGGCAAGCTGTGAATTCTAAAACATGAGAAACAAAAAGTGCAGTGGTTTATTTACATCACAAAGCAAGTATGCTGCTCTACTAACATGATAATGCAAAGGCATCTGTGCATGTGCCCGGGTAAGTATGTAGGAAATTCTTACACAGAGTGGAGGGGAAGGGAGAAGTAGATGTGGCAGATGTCAAATACACCTTGGCTGGCACTCGCCCACCCTTTGCCACAAATTTGCTGAATTTGTGCACCACTCACAGGCAGGTTCATGCCGTCCATGGTTGCAAAGACCCGTAGACATGGGGAGAAGTGAGTGAGGCCGACTTAGTTCGCAATTTTGTGTCTACAGTCATTAACCTAATCTGTTCACCTGTGCACCTAAACAGTGTACAGTACAAGAAACTATGCTGCTTTATTAGCGGGCAACGAGCTGGTGGTCATAAGCTAATCAATCGTAAATTTGTTAGGATCTGATTTTGGAAGTAGGCGTCCCCAAATTTGTCGTCCTCAACCCCGACCTTGCCGGGACACGACATTCTTAATTTGCAAGGCTCCAGTATATGCAAAGCATAAGAGGGCAAAGTGAATCACAGAAGTAGGAGCTTCGCAGGCTCAGACAAATAGCCTTGAATATCTTTTCCAAGGTGGTGCATCGAGGCTTAACACCAATAAATAAACGAAGTCCGTTTGCAGAGGACACGCGTGTACTCGGAGGTCGTTAGTTTGTATGACACTGTGTACGCATAACACGTATAGGGAGCCGACGTGGTAACTTCAAAAAGCAATAACGTTGACTTTAATAAACCGCCCCCCCCTGTAAAAAAAACAGAAAGGCCAAATCCGACTTATACTCGTATTTTGCAATACGTGAATACGGAATACGGAAATTCGTATTGTACGGCCCAATGGGGCTGTACGAGCGAAAATTTAAACTAGGGTTATGATTGTGGGGTCCACAGCTTGCCGAACATTGAAGTGAGTAACGGCTGTGATGTTTTTGGCCGTGCCATATTTGTGTCGAGAGCAAACCTCGCAGTCCACGAGGAAGGCCAAGACATATCTTGTGGTTGTCACACTCCCCAAGAAGGCCGTGCAAACCCTTTTACAGAACAGCCGTGTGTGATACATAGCCATCTCATTAGTACGTCAAGTGCCGCATTAGATTGCGCAAGGGTCGCCATCTTATTCAAAAGGTGTTACAAAAAGGGCTTCCTCAGACTTTTTGCTAGAAAGGAGGTTTTAACAAGTCAATGATGACGACTGTAAAAGGTTCATTTTACTGAACTATAGACTCAAGAAATTGTCCGGCAATGAGTGACGCACGAGTTTGTGTACTTTGCTGACTAGCATGCAAAACTTATGCCATAGGGTTGCAAAAATTTGTGGAGATGCAACTATACTCGAATGTCTTATTCCTGTGATATTGCGTAGTGACCGCAAGCGCTGTCGGTAACACCTGACGTTTTGTTTCCATACTACTCATTAGTACAAAATGAGGAAGTATGAGTAGGGCGCATGCGTGCATCTTTCTAGACCGTCCTTGGCGCAAGGTTGACTTAGATGCATATCAGGTGGTAACCTCATTAGCTAGCAGTGGATGTGAAGTAAGCTCCAATAATTTGGGTTGTTGATTATGTATGTGCATGCAAGAAGCACGCAAAACTGAAGCACGAAATAACCTGCTGCTCAGGACAAGAGACGTGTAAGTTGCAAACAATTGGAGTGTGAGTGGTGCAAAAGGCGAGCAGTGGCCGGAGAGCTTCCTCACCACATACTTGCATACACATGCCGAGACACCCTAAGTGATAGATACTGAATGGACTTCATAGGTGGTGCCCAAATTCCGGCACGTACCAAACCCGGCCTTGAAACATCAATAAGAAGAGGAAAGGTCCAACCGCTAGCATTCCTGTCCCCTGTTTCTTGTTGAGAAAAAAAAGGCCCCCCCTGCTGTTCCAACTCAGTCCAGATTCGCGTGCGTGCGCCAGCCGCTACCACCTCTCCAGGCCGTCCTTGAGGCGGCGGATGTGGCGCAGGAGCATGCGCACGGAGATGTCCATGGCGTCCTCGTGCGCGCGCAGCCGCCCCTTGGAGTAGAGCAGCCCGGGGATGAGCCCCAGGATGGTCTCGCGCATGCGCGCGATGCGCTCGCGCGAGTACCCGCCCAGCACCGCCACCACGCTGGCGGACCTGTTCACGACCGCCTCCGCCGGGATGAAGACGGAGTAGCTGTCGGGGTCGGGTGGCAGGTGCCACAGGTACTGCTCGTACGCGCTCTTGGGGTCGAAGAAGACGGGGATGCACCCCGCCACCAGCGAGTCGAATGTCGAGCGCCGCACCGCGCAGTCGCCGCGCGGCTGCAGGCAGAAGTCCGACGATAGCATGACCTCCAGCACAGAGGCCGGGTGCTCGCACGCAGAGGTGCTGGCGGAGGAGCACACGAGGACGTTGCACTGGGCGGGGGAGCCCGCCACGTGGCATTGCCGCATGAGCTCCGCGCGCAGGATGGCAGCCTCCTTGATGCCGCCCACAGCGTGCTTGCTATCGCGGGGCCCGCCCACGAACGACGTGCGCCACGCACGCGGGCTTGCACGCGCCCGCACCGCGGCCACCCACGTCTCCACCTGGCGGTCCGTGCGCGGGTGGAACGCCGTCGGAAAGGGCACCGCAAACTCGCGGGGGTCGTGGGTGGCGCGCTCCATGGTGAGGCGCAGCGTGCTTTTCACCTCGGGGTGCGCCAGCAGGGGGACGCCCCAGCCGGAGCCCTCCACGCCCTTGCGGAAGTCCCACGTCACACGGCCCATCGCAAAGAAGTGGTCCCGCCCGCCGCGGCGCTGCCACATGGGCGACTCACGCAGCAGCGCCGCCAGCTCGCCGCCCAGCCGATCCTCCGTGGCCTGGCTGGCGCCGCCGAAGAGGTGCTTCTCCGCATCCAGGCCCGGATAGAAGGGCAGGTAGAAGGCGCTCGCGCGCTCGGGGTCCTTGGTGAGGCACGCGTACTCCCGCATATAGTTGTGCACCAGCTGCTCAAGCGTGTGCTGCTCCGTCTCGTGCCAGCACCCCCCCACATCATTGTCGCCACCTGGCGCCGCGCCCTCCTCCTCTTCCTCCCCAGTGCTGGAAACAACCGATCTCTCGAGGCCCTTGATGGGTGGCAGCCCGTCAGGCCTGCCACCTGGCGGGCAGCCATTGATCAGCGAGTACATAAGGGGCCCGAGCGCGTTGTTGGAGAGGTGGGTGCAGCGCGGGAAGAAGAGGTTGATGTGCTGGCAGTTGTCCAGCAGCTCCTGGTTGAACTTGGGCGGCAGGTCGTACATGTAGATGTACCGCCCCTCACACTTGTCCTCATTGGCCCCCTCTGCTTTTCCTCCTCCCTCCCCTCCCTCCTCCTGTGGCCCCTTCTCTGCACCCGGGTCCTGCTGCTGAAGCAGCTTCCTAAATGCACCCCTCCCTGATGGTGAGGTCGAGATCGGCAACTGAACAAGAGCCTCCCGCCGGCGCTCCACATGTGCTGCCCGCAAGGCCGCCGCCACGCTGTCGTCCCACGTGGTGCCCTCTTCCCTGCCAGCCCGGTCCTGCTCCTCGTCAGAAGACGTCTCGCCAGCCAGCCTGGAGGGCTGAGCGGTCCCCCCCGGCCCATGGCTGCCATGCTGCAGAGCCTTCCCTGCTCGCCACTCGTTGGGCCAATGCACCGCAGCACGTGATCCTTGCAGCTGCTCCGTCTTCGCCGTGTCACTCTCCTTCTCTGCTGCTATCGCTCCTGGGTCAAATTCTGCCAACAGCTGGGCCCTTGCTGATGCTCCACCAGGTTGCCAGGCAAAAGTGGGCCCCCTCTCCTGCTGCCACCTGGCGCTCCTCTGCTGGACCTCTCTGGGAGCCTGGCTGTCAGTGCTGTCAGCACCTGCAACGGAGGCACAAGATTGCACACACTCTCACACGTCAGATGCACACGAGCATGAACCCATCTGCACACGTCCACTCGCACCTTCCTGTACTTGTGCTCATGCTCACGCTCACGCGCACATTTACGCACGGGGCCAAGTCCCAGTAGTCCCAACTACGTTCTGTGAAACAAGCGTGCAACAGAGATAGTGGTGGGCTCCTTGCTTGCAAAGGTGCAGCCAGTATCTTGACCCCTCCACTCTCCTCCCCCACAGGAAGGAGGGGGGG
>WELA01009122.1:110742-126095 GCA_009602735.1 Mesotaenium endlicherianum | reverse complement strand
CCCCCCCCTCCCTCCCTCCCTCCTACGTGTGCCTCTCAAGAGGAGGAGGAGGGGAAAAGAGGCCTGACAGCGGCTGCGTTTGCACGAGCAGGCACTGGTCACTGAAGAAGAAAATGCACAATTGCTTCCCACAGTTAAGTGTCATAGTCTGACACTTGACTTTGTGCGAGAGCGGGAGCCCGTGAGCATGCACGCGTGTGCGTGTGCATGTGCACCTGTGTGCTTGAGCATGAGCACAAGCATAGGCACTTAAAAGTGGGACGTGAGCAGATGGGTTCATGCTTGTGTGCCTCTGACGTGTGAGAGTGTGTGCGGGGTGCTGTCCCCCTGCTGCTGCAGGTGCTGACAGCGCTGACAGCCAGGCTCACAGAAATGTCCAGCAGAGGAGCGCCAGGTGGCAGCAAAAGAGGGGGCCCACTTTTGCCTGGGGGCTTCCAGGTGGAGCATCACAGCCCTCCAGACTGGCCAGCGAGAGGTCTTCTGACGAGGAGAAGGGCCACGCTGACGTGGGCGCCACATGGGACGACAGCCCGGCGGCCACCTTGCGGGCGGCACGCGCGGAGCGTCGGCGGGAGGCTCTTGTTCAGTTGCCGATCTCGACCTCACCATCAGGGAGGGGTGCATTTCGGAAGCTGCTTCAGCAGCAAGACCCGGGTGCAGAGGAGGGGCCACAGGAGGAGGAGGGAGGGGAGGGAGGAGGAGATGGAGGGGGAGGAGGTGCGGAGGGGGGCACTGAGGACGAGTGCGACGGGCGGTACATCTACATGTATGACCTGCCGCCCAGGTTCAACCAGGAGCTGCTGGACAACTGCCAGCACATCAACCTCTTCTTCCCGCGCTGCACCCACCTCTCCAACGACGCGTTGGGGCCCCTCATGCACTCGCTGGTGGACAGCTGCCCGCCGGGCGGCAGCCCCGACGGGCTGCCGCCCATCGAGGGCCTCAATCGAGAGGCCGGCACGGCGCCAGGTGGCGACGACGGCGACGTGGGGGGGTGCTGGCACGAGACGGAGCAGCACACGCTAGAGGTGCTGGTGCACAACTACATGCGGGAGTACGCGTGCCTCACCAAGGACCCCGAGCGCGCGAGCGCCTTCTACCTGCCCTTCTATCCGGGCCTGGACGCGGAGAAGCACCTCTTCGGCGGCGCCAGCCAGGCCACGGAGGACCGGCTGGGCGGCGAGCTGGCGGCGCTGCTGCGCGAGTCGCCCATGTGGCAGCGCCGCGGCGGGCGAGACCACTTCTTTGCGATGGGCCGTGTGACGTGGGACTTCCGCAAGGGCGTGGAGGGCTCCGGCTGGGGCGTCCCCCTGCTGGCGCACCCTGAGGTGAAAAGCACGCTGCGCCTCACCATGGAGCGCGCCACCCACGACCCCCGCGAGTTTGCGGTGCCCTATCCGACGTCCTTCCACCCGAGCACCGACCGCCAAGTGCAGGCGTGGGTGGCCGTAGTGCGGGCGCGCGCGGGGCCGCGCGCTTGGCGCACGTCGTTCGTGGGCGGACACCGCGGCGGCGAGGGCGCCATCGGCGATATTAGAAAGGCGGGAATTCTGCGCGAGGAGCTGATGCGGCAGTGCCACGCGGCGGCGTCCCCCGCCGAGTGCCACGTGGTCGTGTGCCAGAAGGGCAGCAACTCGGCGTGCGAGCACCCGGCCTCTGTGCTGGAGGTCCTGCTGTCGTCGAACTTCTGCCTGCAGCCGCGCGGCGACAGCGCGGTGCGGCGCTCGACATTCGACTCGCTGGTGGCGGGGTGCATCCCCGTGTTCTTCGACCCCAAGAGCGCATACGAGCAGTACCTGTGGCACCTGCCAGCCGACCCCGACAGCTACTCCGTCTTCGTCCCGGCGGAGGCGGTGGTGAACGGGTCCGCCAGCGTGGTGGCGGTGCTGGGCGGGTACTCGCGCGAGCGCATCGCGCGCATGCGCGAGACCATCCTGGGACTCATCCCCGGGCTGCTCTACTCCAAGGGGCGGCTGCGCGCGCACGAGGACGCCATGGACATCTCCGTGCGCATGCTCCTGCGCCACATCCGCCGCCTCAAGCACGGCCTGGAGAGGTGGTAGTGGCCGGCGCGCGCACGCGCGCTCGCGCGTGCCCGCGGGAGTCCTCTGGTAGGAGTTAGGCCAACTTGGGGGCTTTGCGCTGCAAGTCTCAAGGGGCAGGTCCCGAGGGGATGGACCCTTTTGCTTTTTTATTCTTTGTGTCAAGGCTAACTTGTGGGCTTAGTTGGGGGTACCTGAATGACATTTAGATGCCAGTATTGGCGATTGATTCATACATACTGGCAATTGATTCATACAGAATATAGATACAGACACGTGCATACAGACATCTGTATGTATGTGCTGAATGTGGTGTTGTGGCAAACGTATAGCGGGTGTAGTCTATGTGGAGGTTGCTTATTGACAATGCGAACAGGGCTTCAGAGCCACCTGATGTCCTCAAAGCAGCTGCTGGTAGCCGGCAGCTGGTAGTCGCCACCAAGTGGCGTACCTGTACCTGGCCACTAATAGCTGGCATGTTATAAGATAGTGCGATTGGACTCCCTAAGAGGGTCCTCAATACTAAAGTGGCACCCTTACGGCTCTTCCCCAAAAAAGCCGGCGACACTATCTAGTCATAGAGGGTTCTATGGATGCCGTGTCTCAGACACTTGTGTCAGGATAATGAAGGTATTGGGACGGACTTCGCTGTTCATTTGTCCCTTTCACCTTAATTATGGCAGATACTTGCGTTGAAAGACAATTATAAGTGTGTGCCAGACCAAAAAAAATAATTTAGGGCTAATAAATTTCAGTTCCCTTCTGCTTATGAACGCGTGCATGACTGACTTGATGTATCCGTACCTAGTCTTTCTCTTGATTGAAGCTGGAGGGCTGCAAATTAGGCGCCATACACAAGCTGACACAATTTCACAAAAGGCTGATTGAACAAGTGCTAAAGAAGTTTGGTACTTGCTTGTCTTCATTGGCCTTCTTTATTAGAGCATGACGAAGCTTGTGCCACACGTACAACAGTTAGTTGCACAGTTGCAAGGTGTGAACCGAGACTCAATTTGACCGACAAAGTTGTCGACAAGTTGAATTTGTATACCTCTTAACGCGAGCCCCAATGCTGACATGGCATAACCATGACGGCAGCATGGTCAAGACAAGTCAACAGATGTGAAGTCAAGAATGAAAAGTGGAAGAAATCACGGAGCTATGAGAACACGAGCTGACATGATCGAGTGAGTTCCAACTTGTACACGAGCACTACATCCTGCAAGCGTTCTGTAACGCTCTCGGCATCTGCAGCTACAAATCTCCGCCACCTGGCTGTCCAGCACGCCCCACAGACACAACTAGCAGCTACCCGGAAGCATTTTCCAAAGGTGCGATTGAACTCAGCACCACCCACACAACCTCCAGGAGCCTGGAGTGAGCAGGATGAGTAAAGGAACGTGGCAGCCACGCCAGCACTGCGTGTCTAGGGATCGCCGCTCCTTCAGGGAGCTGACACTGGGGCCGGAACAGGAGCCAGAGCTGGAGCTGAGGCCGGAGCCGGAGCTGGAGCCGAGACTGGAGCCGGAGCTGAGGCCGCGGCAGCCGCAGACAGAGCCGGAGCTAGAGCCGAAGCTGGAGCCGGAGCCGTAGAAGGAGCCGACACTGGAGCCGGAGTCGGGGCTTGACTCGAGTCGAGGAACTGGAGGGGCCGGTGGGGGTACGCGAGGAGGAAGTCGTTCGCAACGAAGAACTTGAGCGCCTGCAGCAGGTGGCTGCTGTCCTTCCGGATGTCGGACTCCAGGAGCTTCTCCAGCAGAGAGGGCACGCGCTTCTTCTGGGGCCTGTTGGACGCGTCGAATGCTCCCCTCTTGTTGGGCCTCGCCCCTTGCGCCCCTCCTCCTCCTCCTGCTGCTGCTGCTGCTGATCCCGCTACACCTTGCGCCGCGTGGGGGTGGGCCTCCCGCGAGTGGAGAAACTCGCAGCGCTTGCCCTTCTTGCAGCGCCCCCTCTGGAAGTAGTAGCACGCCTTCCTAGGCTTGGGCTGCGGCTCGGCGCCAGGTTCAGCACCGGGTCCAGCAGCGGCCGTGGCGTCGGGTTGGGTAGGATCACAGGCAGAGCCCGTCGCATTCAGATCAAGACCAGGATTTGGGTGCGAGCCCTTCCCCATGCCTACAGCAGGGGAGCTTTGCATCTGGCCGTCCATAGCATCGTCCTCCTGCTCCTCCTGCTCGGAACCTCTCTCCCCTCTCCTTCCTCCCTCTCCTCCTGCCCCTGTCTCCCTCGCTTGTGCCCCTCCTGCTTCGCCCGAGCCTTGACCAACTCCTGCAATTGCAGGAGCTGCGTCTCCATGGCCGTTCGTCGAGGCCTCCTCCCGCAGCCTGTGAGACTCAGCGCCAGCTGGCGCCTCTGGGGCAGCTGACGACGACCCTGCGATCGCATTTGGGCCCTCGGGACCGCGGCCGCCACGGCAGGTGTCGCCTCCGTCAGCGTCGGCCATTCTTGCGTCGCCATCAGCTGCATTGCCCGTCCCGTCTGCTCCGAGGGTGGCAGATGGCACCTGCAACTGACCCGCCAGCTGCACACCACCTGCCAGCTCAGACGGCTCTGCCACCTTCCTCCTCTTCTCGCCATTCAAATCCCCCCCAGCTCCCCCCTCCCCCAATTCTGCCCCCTCCACATCGCCCGCCCGTCCCCTCTTCACACCCACTTCTTCCATCCTGCTGCCCTCGCCACCGCCTGGGGTCAACTCGACACCGGAAGCACTCCCCAACAAATCCCCCCCAGCCACGCCTTCCGCTACAACCCCCGCATTCCCCGCTACCCCCCCGCCCCCCTCTCCTTGTCCCTTCCTCTCAGCCCCACGCCCGTCGCCAGCCACACCAGACAGCCCACCGCCGCCTCCTTGCCCCTCCTCATTCGCCCCCTCCAAAACGTCAAATCCCTCCTCTCCCCTACCGCCCCCCAAAGCTCCCCTCCCCCCGCGGCCCCTCCCCCTGCCGCGGCCCCGGCCCCGGCCGCGCCCTCTGGGGTCCAGCTGGCGGTCTTGCAGAAGGTAGGGCGGGATCTCCGCCACCGGCAGCCCCAGCTTGGCCTGCGCCGCCAGCACCTCGCGCAGCCGCTGCACTCCCGCACACGCGCCACGTCATTGCACACGCACCGCACATGTACCGCACATGTACCGCACATGTACCGCACAGCAGAGAACCAGAGGGCAGCAGTCAGCCCGTAGGTTTCCACCACTGCACGACGCATCCTTGGATTTGGCCCAGCCGCCCTTGGGCTCGCACAGCAGAGCGCCGCACGGCACAACACTGCACAAGGCCACTCTATGGAATCGCCACCGAAGCACCACAAGGCGGGGTCGGAACGGCTTCGCAGCTGCACTGGTGCTCGCAACACACCACCGCATGGTACCGGAGTCGGCCAATCCTCATCCACCACCGCACGCTGCGTCGCCAGAATCGGCTCAGCGAGCGTCGCGCTCACAGCTCAGCACAGGACGACGACTATCAACCAAGCATTATCCGCCAGCACTTTTTTTCCGCGCCCTCAGAGCAGGCCCTGCGGGCGGCACTTGCACTCACTCGCTCTTGCACTCACGGCACCGCACACAGTCTACTCGGCAGATTGGATGGGCCAGTCGCTCGTTCACCATCTCGCCCCGTCGACGCCTCGTCAGGACTCGCGCAAGGGTTGCTGCACCAAATCGATTTGGAAAAGCCCCGTAAAGTGAAACGCAAGCTGAATAGAACACCCGAGGACAGAACATCCTAGGCCCAAAATCCAGGACTTTAGATGCCCTAAAATAAATCCGGGCCTTACCTTGCGGCGAGTGGCGGAGTCCTCGTCAAAGAGCTCGCCTCGCTCCTCGCGGGCCCTCGCCTCCTCCGCCTGCCGCGCCACAGGAAGCCATGGATACAAGAGTAAGAGGAGGGGCCTACTTGCACACGGGCTGCCTGTTCCCAAGCAGGGGTCAAGGTAGTCCGTCGCTAACATGCTCGCTGAAATACTCACGCACAAGAGTGCAATGACAAGTGCATGCATCCATGCGAGTACTTTCATGTGACCAAGATATTCAAGTAATGAAATCATACCCGAACTCACCTCACATAACAGTATCTGTCTACCAAAAAGTCTAGACAGCAAGCAGATATAGAAAGTTGGGCAGACTAAGGGGAGGGGGAGAGGGGAGGAGGGGGGGAGGGCATACATCGCCGATCTTCTGGGATGTGCCGGCATCGACAGTGGACATGTCCACGTAGCTCTTGCCCTCCTTGATGCTCTCTATCACCCCCTTCTCCCCGAGGGCCGTCTGCCGCCCCATTGCACCCAGCAAGGCAGTCAGACGATTCAAGACACGCGCCACCGCATGGCATCCCTTGCTCTACGAGCGCACAGCCGCGCCCGCGTGCGCGCGCGCTCACACAGACACACACACACACACACGCGCGCCCGCGCGCTCACACACATGCGCACACACACATGCGCACACTCCGCAGTGCAAGCACTACAGGTGTTGCACGCACGCGGAATATGAGTTTGCGCGCGTGTGGATGGGGTGTGCGCGACCAACTGAGTTTGCGCTCGAACATCACCCGGGGTATGCGATATGACCATGACGCCCAGCGGATGAGCGCACAGGCTGTCATAAAAGAGCGCTCGTCACAAAAGAGAGGGAGCCCAGACTCCCACCGTGCCGATGTAATCCGGCAGGCAAGCAGCGCACAGGCGTCGCTTTTGTAAGCAAACAATAGATGCAGACAGGTGCGTACACTCTGCACAAGAACAAGCAGCCTCCAAGAAGGCATCGGAGCTCGGCTCTGGGCAGGAGAACTCGACAGTGCACTGGGTGCCAGGTGTCGTTGTGATACCCACCACCCCTGACTCAGCTGTAGCCAGCTTCAGCAGGCTTGGGAGGGAACAGCGGATGCTTCTGGGGAAGAAGAGAAAAAGACGAGGGTGACTGGCATGTGCGCCCATTCACACAGCATCAGCCCGCACTGAGGAAGGGCTCTCATTGCTACGATACATGTGGGAGTTTTCCCTTCTGCATCGCGCCGACGGCTGTGTGGCGCCTCAAATGCACGCACACGTAGAACGCGCACGCCCAAATGCAGGAAGCGTATGTGAGTTGTTCCGGCAGCCGCAGCTGGCCAGGCGGCCCAGTCAGCCCGCCAGCTGGCGAGGAGCAGGCGCGCGCGCGCGCACGCACCTGAAGAGCCACGGCCGGGTCCGCCAGCATGGCAATAGTGATGCCGCAGCGCTCCACGACCTCTGCGGGGCTGGCCCCCACGCTGGCCCCCTCCTTCGCAAGAGCCTCACACTGCANGAGGGGAGGAGGGGGGGAGGGGGGAAGAGGGAGGCGAGAGGAGAGAGGAAAGAGGTAGGAGAGGAGAGAGAATGAGGGGCAGGGCAAGATAAGCGAGAGGAGGGGCGGGCGGGAGAGAGGGGTGAAGAGCGAAGAAAGAGGGGAGAGGAGAGGGGGCCGGAGAGAAGAGGGACAGAAGGAAGAGGAGAAGGAAAAGCGGAGAGGGGAGTAGGGGAGAAGGGGAGGGATGCGACCTTGCGCTGGACGTTGAGGGAGGTGGGGAAGTTCTTGCGGCGCTCCTCGCGCCAGCGCTGCAGCTCCTCCGGCCGCTCCTCCCCCCTCAGCGCCGCTGCCCTGCCCTTGCTCCCCGCCCCCCTCCCCCCCCCCACCCCACACCGGCACGCCCCCCACGTTCCAAGAAGACACTCCTATGTCAGCAGGGTGATCGCGTTCCCGGATCGGACGGGGCACATGCACTACCGCAAATTACCTGCAGAGGGGGGGGGCAGCATCCTGGCGCCACCTGTTGTGGGCCAAGTGGCGCAGCGCAGCCGCTCATCGCTGCCTTCCTGGCCCGCACGCGACACGCTCCACAACCTTGCGGGGCTACCCCAAGCGACTCTGCGAGCAGACACCTGGCAATGCAAGTCATGCTGCAAACCCTGCAACCCAACCCCTAAGCCCTAGGGTCCAGCAATCACCTTGAACCTACGTACACCTACACCGCGATGGGGAGTAAGCTCCCAGTGAGCGCGTGCATGCCGTTTGAGACAGCCCCCTTGCCTCGACCCTCGCATTCCGAAGAATGCTAGCGCTGACTTGCGCTGACACCTTACACTCTTACTAGTAGTACTACTCACAAGGGGGCAGGTGCACTTGAGAGGAGACAGAGCCAAAAAATCAGAAGCGGCTCTGACATTCGTGTGATGCCAGCTGGCCCTGGAGATCGGGGCCGATAGAGCCAAGAGCCAAGGTCTAAGGAGTGCAGTAAAATCACGTCGCCACGTGGCACGTCTGCATCGGCGGATCTGAGCCGTTGCACGCACCACAGGCCTCCGGTCGGGGCTCAAGTCGAGGGATGAGACAGAGGAGGCAAACATCGAGGGGCGTATCCCTACAGGTGGTGAAGCGAAGAAGCATACAACTTTGGGTCTACAAAGGGTTTCACAGGGCTTTAGAACAGCAGGGGCAAGCACCTGAAATCCGAAACCCTCAAATATCCTGCTATGCATAAACCGGAACACCGGAACACCAGAAAACCCGAAAACCCTATCCTTGGTCTAAGGGGCCCCAGGAGGTACCTACGATTACGAGACTCTGCTTCAAATGGCAGCAATTAGTGTTAGGATGGAGGGCCATCGCCGGAGCTGGAGGCAGAGCCCGGGGTCAAGCATAGCATCTTAGAGTTTGGTTCAGCCCAAACCGCCGCACTTCCTCAGTGGGGGGAGGGGAAAAACACAACCTTCTGAGGCGAAGAAGGGGCAAGCTAGCGCATGTTTCACTTCACTTCACTGGCACCGGCTTGTCAGACGGCTGGGATCCGCCGGGCACGATTTGAATCAATCACCAATTGGCAGAACGATCATCCATTGGCACATCGATCGGGGTATGCTCCGCTCCGGCTGACATATGTCTCTGGCCAGCCAGCTCGCGTCCACGGTGGCGCCAGCCGGCCGCCTCTAACTCGCAGAAAAGTTCAAGGTTACACAATTCGGGGGTTGGAAGGCACGCGCGCATGCGTGCATGCTGAGGTGGCGTGAGTGAGAGTGCGCAGCAAGTGGGCCCCACCTGAGGGCTTTGGCGGAGGTGGGGGCAGCGCGCTGGCCGTGCGCTGTCAGCTTGTGCTCCTTTAGAATCTTGCCTGCAAGCCCACACGTGCGCGCATGGGGGCATGTGGTCCCCACGCCCCACACGACGAGCGACACTTAATGTTGTACGACACTTGAGCAGCTGTTGAACATGCATGCATACCTTCTTACGTTCAAATATATACACACATAGGCACCCAGTCAACTTTACGAGTGATGTAACTGCGAGCGGATAAACGCATATCTACACACATGTTAGCGTGCGCATACGTATGTGTGCGTGTGCGCATGAGTGTGCGTGTGTGTGCATGCGTGTGCATGCGCGTATGTGCATGCGTGTGCATGCGTGTGCGTGCGTGTGTGTGCGTGCCTGCGTGCGCATGCGTGCGTGTGTCCCCAAGCACACCAAGTCACCACAACAGAAGATGCAGAGTTGGAGCCTCACGCGCATGCAACGCTCGAGAGGGCGAGGGGCACCCGACCCTGTCCACGTGCTGGGGCATGCTCAAGTGACTGACCGGCAATCAAGGGCAAGAAGAGGAGCCTGAGTAATAGTTTCGCGTGCTTGGGCATTGTCTCGGCCACCAAATAAGCCTTGATTGAGCAAGGGGCAGGGGAGGTCAAGCTCACTTTTTGAGTCCCTAAACCCCGAACCCATAAAGCCCGACAAGACAGGCACACGCAGAGCCAGCGCGAGTCATGAACCCCAGCCACTTCCAGAGAGGCCCAAAGCGTTCGGGGAAAAGAAATCATCTGTCTTCCGCACCAAACCCCCTCCTTGTCTCCCCCCCTGCCGCGCCCTCACGCGCACGACCCCACCCGCGTGCTGTCCTCTCCCCTTTCCATTCTCTTCCCCCCCCACGCCTATGCCACACACAGACAACCAGGACCCACGCTGCTTCCACCTCCTCTCCCTCCCTCCTTTCCCGTTGTTAGATCAAATCACACCCTCTAAGTTGCCAGAGGGTGAGCCCCCAGTGTGAGAGGCAGCATGGTGAGAATGTGGTGACTCCAATTGACTCAGCCCAGAGTCTCCGTCTTAACCCTAGAACTCTCTCAAACACTTTCCCTCTCCAAAACCTCAAACCTTTTAAGTCTTACTCCCTTACACGGCATCCCAAGTCCCGCCTCTCAAGCTAACCTCTAGTGACAAGGTGTCGGAACTGGAAAGTGAAGAATGCGCAAATAACAGCTTTCAAAGTCAGTGTTGGGAGTGTGACCGTGGGCAGCAATATAACGTTTGCCGGGGTTTGAAAATAAGAGTTGCGTGCTTTTAATTTTTTTTGGGGGTGTTGGGAGGTTTGCGAGCCCACCGGATGCGGAGAAGGAACAGCCCTCGTGGTCGCACGCCACGTGGCTGCTCATGTGGGCCGCCATCTGGGCGCTGCTGGGGAACACCTTGTCGCAGCTGACACATGTCCGCGCCTCGGGCTCCAAGGGCCTGATGGGCGGCGCATCAAAGCCAGAGAGAAAGACACCTCAGACAAGTCNCGGATAAACGCATATCTACACACATGTTAGCGTGCGCATACGTATGTGTGCGTGTGCGCATGAGTGTGCGTGTGTGTGCATGCGTGTGCATGCGCGTATGTGCATGCGTGTGCATGCGTGTGCGTGCGTGTGTGTGCGTGCCTGCGTGCGCATGCGTGCGTGTGTCCCCAAGCACACCAAGTCACCACAACAGAAGATGCAGAGTTGGAGCCTCACGCGCATGCAACGCTCGAGAGGGCGAGGGGCACCCGACCCTGTCCACGTGCTGGGGCATGCTCAAGTGACTGACCGGCAATCAAGGGCAAGAAGAGGAGCCTGAGTAATAGTTTCGCGTGCTTGGGCATTGTCTCGGCCACCAAATAAGCCTTGATTGAGCAAGGGGCAGGGGAGGTCAAGCTCACTTTTTGAGTCCCTAAACCCCGAACCCATAAAGCCCGACAAGACAGGCACACGCAGAGCCAGCGCGAGTCATGAACCCCAGCCACTTCCAGAGAGGCCCAAAGCGTTCGGGGAAAAGAAATCATCTGTCTTCCGCACCAAACCCCCTCCTTGTCTCCCCCCCTGCCGCGCCCTCACGCGCACGACCCCACCCGCGTGCTGTCCTCTCCCCTTTCCATTCTCTTCCCCCCCCACGCCTATGCCACACACAGACAACCAGGACCCACGCTGCTTCCACCTCCTCTCCCTCCCTCCTTTCCCGTTGTTAGATCAAATCACACCCTCTAAGTTGCCAGAGGGTGAGCCCCCAGTGTGAGAGGCAGCATGGTGAGAATGTGGTGACTCCAATTGACTCAGCCCAGAGTCTCCGTCTTAACCCTAGAACTCTCTCAAACACTTTCCCTCTCCAAAACCTCAAACCTTTTAAGTCTTACTCCCTTACACGGCATCCCAAGTCCCGCCTCTCAAGCTAACCTCTAGTGACAAGGTGTCGGAACTGGAAAGTGAAGAATGCGCAAATAACAGCTTTCAAAGTCAGTGTTGGGAGTGTGACCGTGGGCAGCAATATAACGTTTGCCGGGGTTTGAAAATAAGAGTTGCGTGCTTTTAATTTTTTTTGGGGGTGTTGGGAGGTTTGCGAGCCCACCGGATGCGGAGAAGGAACAGCCCTCGTGGTCGCACGCCACGTGGCTGCTCATGTGGGCCGCCATCTGGGCGCTGCTGGGGAACACCTTGTCGCAGCTGACACATGTCCGCGCCTCGGGCTCCAAGGGCCTGATGGGCGGCGCATCAAAGCCAGAGAGAAAGACACCTCAGACAAGTCAGCAGGGTGGCAGAGCGACGGGTCAGCAGGGGGGCAGCAGGACGGCAGGGGGGCAGAGGGGCAGGGCGGCAGGGGGCCGGGGGTGGGGCCAGTTTATGCTTGCAGCAGCAGCAGGCGATGCATGGGTGTGGGGAAGGAGGGCATGTCTGCTCCCCCTCCAGAGCTCTCTTCTTAGCCTCTCATTGCATCTCCTTTCTTTTTTCTTACTGGGGGAGAAAGGGGTGAGCTTGGCCAGGGTGTAGGGTGTAGGGCACCGCGGCCTGTCCCTCCTGGAGCGCTGCAACACAGCTGGCATGAGCCTGTGCTGCGCGCCACTGATCAGCGTGTGCAATTTCTTTAGAATTTATTAAATACATCTGCATGAAGCAGATCCGCGCGATACTCGCGGAGACAGGCGGGGGTGATGGGTGGAAGGGAAAAAGGTAGCAGCAGCAGCAGCAGGAGGAGGAGCAGCACCAGTAGCAGATTCTTGCACACTAAAAAGTACACTTCACGCTGGCCAGGTTGGAGAGGAATCCGAGTCTTACATGGTGCTGCCTTGGCCCCCTTGCGGCTGACCTGGCACCCCCTGCTGGCTGCCAGGTGTCTGCAACAGAGGTGCTCCATTTCCTGCGGGCCTATGAACCTGCCCCCTGCCCCGCCCCACCGGGCCCGCACCTCCAGGTCCGGGAGGAAGGGCAGGTCCGGAACTAGGTCTTGAAAGGGGGCTGGAAGAAGAATGTCCACTGGAAGAAGAATGTCCAGGGCCTATCCAGCTGCCACCTGTCCTACCTCCCCCGTTGCCACCTGCCCTGCCCGCCCCTCCTGCTGGCGGAAATTGGGGGTAGCCAGGCATGGGTCCCCGAGTTGCGGAGGAGTTTGGGGAGTTAGGCCCGGGAGAGCTTGGGAAGTGAGGTCTGGGGGGGAAATTGCTCATGTGGTGCTCCTGGGGGTGGGGGGACTGACCATTGCTGACAAAGACTGGTTGTGGAAACTGCCCGGGGGCAGAAAAAGGAAAGGGAGAAGGGTGCGGATGCAGAGTTTGGGGGCCGGGGCTGGGGGGTCTGTGCTGGGAGAAGTTTGGATTCCCTATGTGTGCTGGTGGAGGAACACGTCCGTGGGGGTGGGGAGCATATTGACGCGGCTGGCTCTGCTGGAAGACCTGCTGACTGCCTGGAAACTGCGAAGGGCAAAATCGAAGGGGGTGGCCTTGCTGGTCTTAGCACAAGGTGGAATATTGCAGTAAATACATGCATGCATCCTTTAGATGTACATGCGAAGGGGCACTTAAGCCAAGCACGTGCGTAATTTCTGCAGTTACCTGTGAGTGAAACAGAGAGGGAATGGACGAAGATGATCGTTTCGTATCTGAGCTTCACAGAAGCAAGCAAACACGTGCTTTTATATTCTAGGGCAAGATGACAGCGCACCTGTTGCCCTCCAGGCGGCCCGTGGTTCCATTGTCCCATCTGATTCCCGGGGTGCGGGGGTGGGGCGATTTGGTACGGAACTTGGCCATTGAATTGCGGATGGCCGTGTTCAGGTGGAGGGGCTGGGTAGACCATGACACCGTGGGCGGGAATCGGACCACTGTACTGGACAGGAACGTACGGAGGTCCTCCTGGAGGAAACTGAGGCCTCATAACTGCTGCACACAGCTCTCAAATGAAGCCTGTCCTACAATGATGGACTAAAACAACCTTTGACCGGTACCCCAGCGTGCATAGGGTGCAATAGTGTCTCGCGTTCGAGTGCAGCACGGTGCGGGCTACAGAGGCCAGCTTTTTTCAAAGGTCTGCTCCTGTACACCAGCTCACTTCATTTGGACTGCAAGATATAAGAGCAAAATTTGGTTCCCATGGACGTTCCAACGCGGTGCGTCAGTGCAAAACGCGGCAGAGAGGCCTTCAACCTAGGAACCATAACATAGCGTTCAGGGGAAACAAAACCCGGTACCGTATGAGTACTTGGTAGTGGCCCTTACAGGTCTCGAACCTGTGACCTTCGCGTTATTAGCACGACGCTCTAACCAGCTGAGCTAAAAGGCCAATGTCTCTGTTACGAGTATAACAATAAAATGATTATTACTATCTGCTCAAAAAAACGTTTCTCCTGTCCAGATCCAGCTTCGTCTTCGTGCAATATGTGTGCATGACCTGTGTCTCAGCAAAAGCAACTCGGCAAGGGCTGTCGGATCTTGCATTCCAGCTCTTGCCGCGCTCTTAGCTGCCTTCTGACGCAGTCGTCTGGACGACCCGGCATTGCTAGTCCTGCAGCAGTTATCTGGCCCTTAACGAGTTCCCGTGTGACGTGATTAGTAGGAACTTGGTGTAAGTGCAGAATCTGCAAGTGGTTATTGAGGAGGCCCAAGGCCTGTGGGCTATGTCTCGACTGCTTCTCCCATGTCCTATCCATGACGCGTGTCGGCCCCTAAGCTCCTTCACCTTGCTAGTTCCTCCTCCTGTAGAGAGGTTTCTTCGACGGGCATGCCCCCCAACAATCGGGGTCGCTGATAGGCGTCCTTACTCTTTTAGGCCCTCGCTGGTAACGCCATTGACTACTGGCTCACTAGTGCGCAGCCGCCCGCAGAGACCAGTCCCATCTCTAAGCTTGCCTACAAGATGTGCTCACTCTGCATCGTGTAAGTTGTCGTTTCTGCGCGCTGGCGAGAGGAGTCCGAAAGCAGCAGCTACGAGAGTTAGAGTGGAGTATGGCCCATGGCTTCCACGTGGCAGAAGATCAATGGTAGTCTGCAGAGCGCGGGAATGGGCAGCCGAAATGTCGCCCTATGAGACTCTTGGTAAGCGTGACGGCCAACCAGCATGCATGCGTGCACCTTGCGATGCCCATCAGCACCAGGAGGTCATGGCGTGTCAAGGCATGGCATGGGGTGGCGTCGTGTTCTTGATCCTTTCTTATGCGTTCTTGACAGAACACTAGAGGCGAGCGGGTGTGCTCTTGCCAGGTCACCGCAAGCCAGAGTCTGTCCCCAGCGGGGGTCATGCACGCCTGCAAGCCCCATCTGATGAAGGCGCTCCTATTTGGCGCACCTCTCATGCAGCTACTATACTGCATGTGCCTGGGTGTCACCACGACAGAAATTATATGCTCATGCCGAGACTTGAATGACATCAGCAAGAGATGAACGACATCACCAAGAGATGAATGACATCACCATGCTACTCCAGCATCTCACTTTTGTATAGACAAACTTTCTCCTTCTGCATCTGCACTCAATGCTGTTATTGAGGAATCCTGCTAACGAGCGCGAATTTGCCTCGAGCAATCTTGCTAACAAGAGACCTTGCTAAAGAAAGGACCTTCCCAACGAGCGATCTCGCAAACAATGACCTTTCTAACGAGCGATCTTGCTGACAGTGTCAGGATGCTTCTCCCGAGATGGCAGGGTTGGCACGGCAGGCGACGGATGAGCAGATCAAGCAGGCGTATCGCCAGCTGGCCAAAAAGTTCCATCCCGATGGTGCCTTTTCTTCTCCCCCCCCTCCCCCCCCCCTCCTTCC
>WELA01009122.1:71929-101099 GCA_009602735.1 Mesotaenium endlicherianum | reverse complement strand
CCCCCCCCCCCCCCCCAACAAACATTGAGCAGCTTTTCGCACTCGTGGCCATATTTCAGGGCCAGGCAGTGAATATTGTGAGATGAACATAGAGACCGGCCTTTCCTGACAGGTGGGCAGCGACTACGCCTTTCGGCTGGCCAATATCACACAGTGATAAAAAAAATGACCCTGTCAATGGCAAAAGGCACAGCTTGGGCTTCCTTAACAACAATGGGACTTGCACCAGTTGTTTATGAGCACTGCAACTTCCCCCAGCACCCCACCTACATCTGCTCACGAGCCCACTCCTCAAGTCTTGATCAAGTCCTGACAAACTTACCATCTTTGCCATAGAATAAAAGAAGGTATACTGCTTTGCAACAACAGATGGTGAAGTCAACGAAGACAGGGAAGCTATTATTCCCATCGCCGATAAATTTCCCCATGAGCTAACGCTCCATTATTTTCACCCTACTCCTTGAGACGAGAAAAATTGACCAGCCTCGATTTGTCCATTTCAAATCCACTTCAATATGGCAGCCACCTTTTACCTTTCACTACAATGCAGGCTCTAGGGCATGGGTTAAAACAGCTGAGTGCAGGTAGTAAGGTGTCACACGAGCTAAGATACCCACATGTGCTGGATTCTTCCATCCCTTACAAGCAAAGTTTCTTCCCCTCGCTCATCACTCGTCAGTTAAAAGGTCATCATTAAAGAACAACTCGGCCTCCCACTCCGCCTCCCACTACCTGCTAGCTACCCACTAACTGTCTAGCTACCCCTCTCATGTCTCTTGCTGCTGAGCTCACCCCTATGCACTTTGGCGGGCACACTCCAGCGTAAAAACAGTGAGGAAGCAAGCTTATATGAAACTGGAGGAATAAAAATGTGTTTCACACACGAGCCCCTCTTTATGGAGCTGTGTCACCTAATCACCCGGCAGTGACTTACATGGCAACTTGCCTTCCCCCTTGCCCCCACTCCAACTCCCAGTCTCACTGCCTTCGCAAATCTGCCTTGCACAAAAGCATTCCTGAAAGTTTAGGCCTAGAAGCATATGGCAAGGCCCCTGGGGAGGAAGACTTGAGAACTTTGGACTGAGCGGCGAGGTGTAGTAAGACCTAAACCTCTTAACTTTGTCATAGCTTGTCAACCAAATGACTCCAGGCCCTGGCCAATTATTCAGGACCTTTACATTCTGGCAGTGGAGTAAGACTGGCAAGATGCACGGACAGGCCCTTGCACCTCATTAACAGGCGTCGAGGTACCTACAGACGTCATACCCACAGCAGAAGGTTGATGAGGCAAAGGGGAGGAAGAGGAGGAGGAGGAAGGGGGGGGTGGTTTGGTGGGGGGGACACAGCACCTGCTTCATGTTGGCATTGTAGTGAATGCCAGCCTTGAAGTCGAGAGCGAGCAAGCCATTGTCAGTTAACTCGATGGTCTTCTTGCTCGAAACATTATATAGGATCTCAGGTGACTGACCCTCTCCTACGTCGAGCCTTGCTCCCACGTTAATGTTTGTCAGCAACTGCAGGAAGCCAGCAGAGCGCAAAGGCAGGAGTCAGCTAGCAAAATGACAGCCGTATGTGTCTCTGCTCAGGGTATGCAATCGCCAAAAGCTCCTCTACCAAACTGGCTCAACAAAGTCCTCCAAAACCCGACTTCTGTCTTGAAAGCAAGACTTTGCTATTTATTCTCACTCACAAGCCGCCTCCCAGCTGGACAACTAAATAGGGGATCACATTCATAGAAACATGACTGCATGGCTCTGAACTCACCTCTGGGAAGAACTTCTTGCGGAGCTGAATGATGGCACTTGGACTGCCAGTTTGTGTATTTAGCCTCCCGTGCACCTGCAGCATAGCAGTCAGAAGCCAAATAAGGTTAACAGGCAGATTCATTTCCAATGGCCTCAAAGCAAAAGCAGAGGTGGATCCAGAAACACTTCTCAAAAGCCCATGCGAGATATGGTGCAAGGTTCCTCCTTGCAAATCCATGCCATCCAACTACTACTCTATGATTCCTCTCCCCAAAAGCTAGTGTCAAGACAATGTCATGCTACAAAAGAGCATGCAGAAGTGTGTAAATGACCACAACAGGAAGCACTGCGTGTGAATTTTTATCAGCAAGGGCAATAGTGTCATCTACTACAACCAACACTACACTAGTTCCCCTGGATTTGATCCTTGATCTTAGTATTACGTAACCTCATCGTGCTGGCTCAAATACTGCAACACTAACCCCAGATCCTTGCTTGAAGGAGGTCACGAAACTCCACTGCAAGTAACTGCTTTTGCGTCTCCCATTATTCTAAGTTGTAGGACAACGCAGCACAGGTGCTTGACTACTGAGCTAAGGAGCTGCCAAAAGTCATATTGCCAGCTTGAAAAAGCTTATATAATGAAATACAAAGTTCAGCCACATGTTGAGCTATTCCAAAAACAATGCCTGATTAAGCGATCCTTAACGAGTGACAGTAGAGTGCACACACGACAGCTGTTGCCTTGCATAACAGGAACTTGAAGGAACTTGCTGACTAGTCCTCCCTTCGTCCAGCTGACGAGCCCATACGAGTTGTAAAATACTCCTACTCGAGTGGCTGTGGCACGGTTCCCTTCCGGTTTTCAGTTTAGAATAGTTATGTCTTAAGATGCACTATCAGGACTACCAACTAGATTCTCGTTAAGGATATCACTCAACCTTCGACTGTCGGAATAGTGTAGTGCAAATATTGCTCCACACGGTGATCTTCTTAATGAACTTGCATGTATTCAAATGCATCTAGTGCGCCCCCTGCTAAAATCCGTCAACCTTGCCTCTCATTTCCTTATGTCGATATATAGAAAGTAGCTTCTTTCCGCCACAATGAAGATTAACGGTCATCACAAGTCAAACAAAAAATTGTTCAAACGTCCTCATTATGTCGCACTGTTTCAAGAATTTTATTAGCGAAAAGCTGCAAATCCCTACGATGGTCCTACAGTGGAAATACTACTCGAAGACATCTTTGAGCTGTTTCAGCTATTCAACTATTCACTAAAGGGCCCACAGTTTGCATAGTAGCAAGCAAACAACGAGCCGCGACCGCTGATTGTAACTGGCTCTCTATTCTCCCATCAGTATGCGAAGGATATACTTGCCCATCCTACTACAGGCCACAAGGAACACCGAGGCCTCTTTTTAAAAAGAGTCTTGAATGGAAACGTGACGATTACTCAAGATCAGTCCCCAATGAAGAATCTCACCTGCAGAACGATGTTTCCGTCACTCACGAAGTTTTCTTTTGCATGCAGATACAACTGCCTTTCTTCTGATTTGAAGCGCATAGAAGTCTCCATCTTAGCACTCTTAACAGGAAACAACCAGAAAAAAATTAGGCTGAACCTTATTTTGCTCACCCTCGACCTTCCCCTGCTTCTTTCTGGCACATGCAATATCCAGTACTTCTTCTAGCTTCTAATCGAAGTTCGATTGTAGCGTTCGTTTAAACCGGGTGCGATCGCTACTTAGCTTGAAAGGGCCGCCGGAGGAACGGAGAAGTACACAGACTATTTAGAGCAGCTCACCGCCGACTGTACCTCGCCAAAGAAGGAGATCTATGCTAGATAATGACCTCTAGATAATATACGCCTCCTTAATATATCTCGGAGCCTATTATGGTACATTCAGCATATTCTTCATCAGATTCCTTGCTTTCCTGCCGATTGCCCGTGCCTACCGATCTGACCAAATGTGACCGCCCCGAAGGTGGCTGGCAGTGACCAGGACCATGGACCGGGGGGACAAAAGGTGTCGGTAACCTGCACAGGTCTGATTTTGGTCCTAATTTATTAAACTCGAGTTCGAAAACTTCAAGGTTTGGTATGAGCCTTAGGTTTCAACGCAGCGTACGGTGTGGTACGATGCCATGCTAGCAGCCAAACTTACACCAGACTTTCTAACATTATGAAAGGCAACTCAAAACACCTCACATAACGTTAAAAAGGAAAAAAGAGGCACGTTGTGTCATGTGGGAGGGGAAGAGGAGAAGTACAATAGTTTCTAGACGATAAGGTTAGAGCTTTAACTTGCTTTACTTATTTAGCTATTTGAAGGTTTACTATAGTCATAGGGGATGTTTTTATTAAAAGATAGCTGTAGTACCACATATGTACTAATGCTTACCGTGGATACTTGTGTATGATAGTACCACATATGTACTAATGCATACCATGGATACTTGAGTATGACTATTTTGGGACATCTTCAATGTAGGTACACCTTGAAGATGCGCAAGCACAAAATGTTCCAAATCTATCCACTCGAAATGTCGTTGGAATTGATCTCAACTAACCTGGTGAGACACAAACATTGAACCAACTATGAGTTTTTATCTCCAACTTCCAAATGAGAAAATATATACATATCCAAGATCATAATCTCTGAAATTGGTCTAGTGGGGAAACACAATTTACGGCTAAGTGCATGCAGGCGCAATTCAACAATTTGGCGCTCCTCGCACAATAGTTGTAGAGTGCCTACAAAATGACCCCCAAAAAGTTCAGCGGTCTTATTTTGGACCCTGCAGGCCAAACGGGTGCAGTCGCCCAACGCATAGTTACCTATTGGTGTCTGCGTGCTAGCAGACCAACTGTTCAGCGCTTAACAATGGCGACACATATGTGATGCTTTGTGACATTGACCATTTCTAGACGTTTATGGACGTATCCTCAATTCTGTTGCCTACTGCGTTGCACTTGTCGATGCTTTGTGCCACATATATTAAGATTACTGAAGCCGTATTTGATGTTCGTAGTTGTACCGCTTGTAACAACAAATTTTTTTTTGAAATTATACAAAGAGCCTCAAAACGCGGACGTACTTTCTAGTTTTTGAGAGTCGTCGACAGGCTTCACCTTGAGACTGGTTCGGGCCCAAACGGCCAAAAACGCCCCAAAACTCGATCTCCGGCCATCTTCGCCCCCGTCGGATATCCACTTCTCCACGCCTCTTACCACGGTGGCGTATACATACATTGTTGTCAACCACCGGAGATTGGTCTTTTTCCCCGCCCCTTGCGTGAAACGTGTCTGGAAACGAATTTGCGCCTTCAGCTCCTTGTGGAATTTTCCGCCTGGGCACATTTTACGTTCCTCACACCGTTTGCTTTTAGTCTACCTCTGAAAAGCTCTCGCCTTACTTTATTGCTTCTGTAATGAATCAGGATATTGGTAGATATACATTCATTTAAATATAATAGTTAAATAAGTTCAACCTGCTGAACTTTAGTTAATATTGAGTCTGCTGAACTTTATAAAATAATCAGTTTAATGACTCAGCCGGGAGCAGCAAGCTGAAGCCAACTTAGGTCAGCTTGCTGACATATTCTTTGACAGCCAGCTGACTTCTGTACTCGGTAGCAGCGAACTGCCTAGACATGCATCTAAGTGTGGTGTGCTCGATGAATGGCCAGATGACATCCTTAGGATGGATGGTGATTCGGGATGATGGGAGATGGCGGTGGATTTGGTTAACCAAGGTCCTACCAACGTGGTTAACTCCCGGGTAGGCGGTGCCATTGCACTGGCTGCTGAACAGTAAACTCATTCCATGTACATATGCTAGGTATTGTTCTCGAGTTCGGCATTTGGAAACGAGGCTAACTCTCTTGTATAGCTTACGGAGAGACATCTGAATCCAAGGCGAGAAGCCATTAATACGCACTGTCTTCTAGCCTTGCTTATGTATGAGTTTACTAATTGCATTATTGATGCTAGTTTACTTGCATTTGACTTGCGAGTATTATCCACTGCTAGTGTGTTGTCTTTCGCTGTTTAATAAATTAACAGAAATTACCATAAGATTACTTGCTGATGTAAAGATCTTCATTAATTGTTAATCGCCTATTTTGTAAGTCAATTCATTTCAGTGGTATCGGAGCAGTTATCACAGCCTTCTTCGTATGGTAAGGACAAGGTCTCAAACTAACAACTCCTGAGACATGGAGAACCAGGATAACGAGAATGTCGAAAATCAGGCTAAAAGCCATGTAGCGAGAATCCGTACCTATTTGAAGCAGTGGCAGATACTGCAGCTAGAGAGGTTGCAGACGAGGCAGCTGCTATTGCTGCAGTCGCAGCACAGCAGGCTGAGGAGGAGAGAGCCAGATTAGAAGTTGAACGATTAGTGTAATGAATCAGTATACTGGTCGATTTAATATTCATTTAAATAATATAGTTAAATAAGTTCAGCCTGCTGAACTCTAGTTAACAATCAGTCTGCTGGACTTTATACTTAATATCAGTTTAATGACTTGACACGGGAAGGTGACAGGAGGTCCTGTCTCCATATAAGTTGGAGGGAGATGTGACAGTTAGTGACAGTTGTGACATGCAGCCCACCTCTAAATTTAAGTTGGAGGGAGTGGTAGTCTCTGATCACCATATTACCCACTCAACCTGCGCTCACACTCACTTGCTCTCCAACTCAATTTTTCCTTATATTCACTCACACCAGGTATTCCACTCTTGGAACTCTCTCGATCGCGTCCCTCTTCATCAAGGGCACTCAGTAACGGCAAAATATCATGACTTCACTAACTGCATTGTGTTTATGATTGAGCAGGATGACTCAAAAGTCGGAACTCAAGAGGAAGAGAAGGGCGGAAGAGGCACATGCAGAATACTTGCAGTTCCTTGGAGACATCGAATCATCTTCCATCACCGCTCGGGAATCACAACGACTCCAACAACAGCGGGAGGCACAGAAGAAGAAGGAGGAGGAACAGGCCAGACTGAGGCAGGAAGAAATGGACAGAAAAGCTGCAGAGGAGGCCAAGAAAGCAGAGGAGGAGAGGCAAGCTGAGGAGAAGCGGAAGCAGCAGGCTGAAGAAGAAGAACAGAGGAGAATCAGCAGCTACCGCTACACGGTGCTGGGCAAGGGCTTTGATCTACTGGAGGAGGCCTTCAAGTATGCCCAGAGAAGTCGCAGTGAGTCGCAGAAGGAAATCCTCCAGAAGGAAGGGGAGACATCCGAAAACTTTGACAAGTATATAGAGGTCGGCACAGGGCTCCTCCTCTACCACGATTACGCCAGGATGGTAGGATATACCATCGGAGAGGCCAAGGCAATGGCCCAGGTGAACGAAGCAGGAGCTGTCTCGATTCCTGGTATCTGGGGGGCAGATAGGGTCATCAGGATGATCCCCATGGACGCGGACAGCTTCAAGGACTCAACACCCCACAACAGGTTCAAGGCCATGTACAATGAGGTGGAGAGGAGGAGCTGGGAATTCTTGGCCAGAGAAACCAGTCAGCTGGACTTTGCAGGGCACTGGTACCCTTGTACTCTCAAAAAGACAGACGCTGCCTTCTTCCAAAAGCCCACTGATTGGCGGTGGATGACCATCAACATGAGGGACCAGCAGAATGACAGGGCGACGGATGAGGATTTCCTGACAGACCTAAAGGGGAACATAGTATTGCCCCCTCACATTGCGGCTTGGGACCCAAGATTGGATGGAGTCAGAGACTGCATGAGCCAAGAGATGCAGGGGGACAGAAGCAGGGCCCGAGAGTCATTCTCCAAAGGGAAGCACGCTTATGCCAAATGGGCAAGTAAGCAGGGGGAAAAGGACCTCTATGCGGTCCGGACTCAGCAGCCCCCACCAGCACCCAAAAGGGGAAGGTCAGTAGGATATTCTTTTTCTCGGGAAGAGCTGGAGCAGCTGACAGAGGAGACCCCAGAAGTCTCAGAGGAACCCGGGGACGGCGAGGAGGAGGAGTCGGAGGAAGACGAGGAGGAAGGCGAGGAGGAGGACACTAGCCCCGCCGTGATCCTGACACCTGCCACATCCCCTGTAAGGGAGAAGACGGGGTGGGCCCCGCAGCAACTCGCTCAAGAGGAGGATATCACTTGGCTGGGGACTGCCAGAGGACAGAGCCCATCTCCAGGCAAGGAGACCCAGTCGGACAGGGCAGACAGGAGGGCTGCTCGGGAGATAGCCAGAGGCCTGCCAGCATCTCCCTCGCAGAGAGGGCATGTACCCTTGGCTCATGTCATGCAACATCCTTCTGGGATGCCGGTATACGTACCTGTCAGTTTGAGGGCTGCCCAGGAGAAGGCTGCCTCCCTTCAGTTTCAGACTGTGCAGGAGGAAACAGCCCAGTTACTGCGTTCTCCGCCGGGTCCTTACACGGAACCCCCTTCTCTGACAGGCTTCAAAAGACCCCAAGACAGGAGGAGGTCTGGCTCCCCTGAGCATAGGGCCTCAGGGACATCTCCCTCCTAAGGGCAGCAGGCTGGGGATAAGAGGGACAGCACGCTGTTATTAGTGATAGTGTTGTCGAGGCGACAACATGATAAGTTGGAGGGATTGTAATGAATCAGTATACTGGTTGATATAATATTCATTTAAATAATATAGTTAAATAAGTTCAGCCTGCTGAACTCTAGTTAACAATCAGTCTGCTGGACTTTATACTTAATATCAGTTTAATGACTTGGCCGGAAGTAGCAGGCTGAGGTCACCTTAAGTCAGCTTGCTGACACATTCTTTGACAGCCAGCTGACTTCCGTACTCGGTAGCAGCGAACTGCCTCGATATGCATCTAAGTGTGGTATGCTAGATGAATGGCCAGATGACATCCCTATGATGGATGGCGATTCGGGATGATGGGAGATGGCGGTGGATTTGGTTAACCGAGGTCCTACCAACGTGGTTAACTCCCGGGTAGGCGGTGCCATCGCACTGACCGTTGAACAGTAAACTCATTCCATGTACATACGCTAGGCATTGCTCTCGAGTTCGGCATTCGGAAACGAGGCCAACTCTCTTGTACAGCTTACTGAGAGAGATCTGAATCCAAGGCGAGAAGCCATTGATACGCACTGTCTTCTAACCTTGCTTATGTATGAGTTTACTGATTTGCATCATTGATGCTAGTTTACTCGCATTTGACTTACGAGTATTATTCCCTGCTAGTGTATTGTCCTTTGCCGTTTAACCAGTTAACGGAAATACCATAAAGATTACTTGCTGATATAAAGATCTTTATTATTTGTTAATCGCCTATTTGGTAAGTCGATTCATTTCAATTAGCAAGGCTGCTGAAGATACAAAAAGGAGGGAAGGACTGCCAGCGGACGAGCGCACTGTTGAAGAATGTACGGCATCAAGGGCCAATGTTCTAAACCCACCTCCTGCTGTACAACTCAATGTGCCCCTAGGTCAAATTCATGACCGGCTGAATGCGGCAAGAATTGCTGCTGCAGGAGCGAGAGGGATTGTTGAGGACACTACTCAGCAAGTGGATGCCACTGGTACTGCTGCATGTGCTAGACTCCCACCTCAGAGTGTGGATTTGGGAGCATTGTTCGTGCAAATGCAATCGCAAATGGCGAGCATGTATCAGTCCCAACAGGAGGACAAGAGAATCATAATGTCTCTGCTGCAAGGCAGAGACCAACTGGGTTCTCAAACCACTGGTGGTGGTGGCAGAGGGCCTAGTAAGCCTAAGCCAAAACCTCCCCAGGACTATGATCCTGAGGGAAACAAAAAGTATTACCTGATCAAGTTTCTCGCTGATGTTGAGCAGTGGCTGAAGAACTACTCCGAACTGCAAGATTACGAGAAGGTCAGGCACACTGGTGCTTTACTGAAAGGCATTGCAGCAGACTGGTGGCTGTGTTGGAAAGGAGAGCGTAAGGCTCAGCTACTCGGTGACCCTACTCGGGTAGAGTTTGTCGAGGAATTTCATGAGAAGTTTGATGTCATCAATCAGCAAGAGAAAGCTATCTCTGCAATGATCTCCTTGACACTGAAGCAGACCACTTCAGTGGCTGAGTTTGCTCAAAAGTTCCAAGAGAACATGATGAAGCAGCCAGGCTTGCCAGAGCGATATAGGATAGCATACTTCAGGTATGGCTTAAAATCCGAAGTCTCTAGTCATTTCGCTGAAAAGAAATATGGAAAACTGGCTGACTTGATCCAGGATGCTGATGCCTAGGATCAACAGTAGTTCAATCACAAGCGCCAGAGTAATGCTTTGGTGTCTAAGATTGTCAAAAAGCCCCTCGAGTCCTACAATGCAATTGAAGGAGACCAGGCTGAGGATGATTAGGGTGATGAGTACGAGTATGAGTATAATGCTATACAGTCCAGAGGGAGAGGTGGTTACTCTCGAGGTGGCTATGGAAGAGGTGGTGGTAGGACTAAGCCGAGACCAACCTCAGCAAAAAAATTTTGCTTCCATTGCCAGCAACTGGGTCTCTTCAGAAAGCAGTGTCCAGTCAAGCACCTCCCAAAGGTCGAGAGAAAAGACCAGCCTTTAAAAGACAGCAACAGCCAGTAATCCAGTCTACTGACTGTGAGGATGCTAGAGATAATGAGTCGTCACTAGCTGCCCTCGTAGCAGGTATTATGGGTCCTGCTGAACTGGATTCACTATACATGCCTGACAAACAAATAAAGGAGACCATCAGCAATATAGATCTCCAGAGAGTGCACACTCTGGATGATTTTGGTCCACCCGATGTCCAACATTTCTTTGCTAAGTCAGGAGAACAATGCGAAAGTCAAGTAAAGTCAGTCCCCCTTATCCTACTGCATTGCATGATTGCAGGTAGGAAGGTGAGGGCATTTTGTTGACGGAGGGGCACATACTTTCATCTATAACGACTTACTTAAGCGGCTAAGACTGCCTACTGTCACCCAAGGGAATAGAAAAATATTCCTTGGAGATGCCTCAATTATCCCGGGAGGAATTATAACCAAGCCTATTGAGGTCCAGCTAGGTTCTGGCATTGCAGTTCTAATTGAAACGCTTACGTTTGAGGTACTCAATGCTGGCTTTTATGATCTCGTGCTAGGCAGGTCCTGGCTTAATAGACATCAAGCTGAAGTGTGTTGGAGCAGAGGTACAGTTAAATTGAGAGGAGCCAGTGATGGGCAGACTAACTTGGCACCCACCAGTGCTCTTCCTCTTGTCCTGTATGGATGGGAAATGAAGGAAATGAAGAGGCTTCCAGGAGGATGCAAGTTGCTGAATGCAATGGAGTTTCTTGAAAGTTGGAACCAGAAGGAAGACAGAATGTTCTGTCTGCTGCTAAGAGAGGTACCTCCTCAACCTGAAGAAGATGTTGAGAGAAAGGTAAGCCCTCCAAAGCACCCTACTGCTGCAAAAATTGGTGATCAGTACACTGATGTTTTTAATATGCCTCCAAGACTACCCTCTAAGAGGGAAGTAGATCACAAGATTGATTTATTACCTGGGAGTCAGCCACCTTGGCAACGCACTTATGGCTTGTCTTATGTGGAGAGCAAAGAGTTGAAAACACAAATTGAAGAGCTTGACGAATGTGGTTATATTTCCCCCAGTCTATCACCTTATGGCGCACCCATCCTATTTGTTAAGAAGAACGATGGAAGTATGCGGATGTGTGTTGATTATTGAGCTCTTAACAGAATTACAGTAAAGAACAAGTATGCTTCACCCAGAATCGAGGACTTGCTTGATATCCTGTCTGGTGCTAAAGTGTTCAATAAGATAGATCTCAAGAGTGGTTATCATCAAATCAGAATTGGTGAGGGAGATGAACACAAGACTGCCTTCCGCACACGTTATGGACATTATGAGTTTAACGTGATGCCATTTGGACTGACTAATGCTCCTGCAAGCTTCATAGGTGCTATGAATGACATTTTCAGATCTTACCTGGATAAGTTTGTGCAAGTCTTCCTGGATGATATTTTAATTTTCTCTAAAGATGAAGCTCAGCATGCTGAACACTTAAGGACAGTCATGGACATTCTGAGAAGAATCACTTATATGCTAAAATGAGCAAGTGTGATTTCTTCAAGGAAAGTCTTGAATTCTTAGGCCACGTTGTCAGTATAGAAGGCATCGGTGTGGATCCTAAGAAAGTCCAGACCATAAGGGACTGGCCTGTACCACAGTCTGTCTCTGAAGTTAGATCCTTCCTTGGGTTGGCTAACTACTATAGGAGATTTATTGAGAATTATTCCACAAAGGCCAGTAAACTGATTGACCTTACTAAGAAGGACATAGGGTATGTGTGGGGGGATGAGCAGCAGGCTGCCTTCCAAACCCTTAAAGATGCTCTTTGTTCTGCCCCAGTGCTAGCCGTGTATGACCCCAGCAAACCTGTGCAGGTGATTACTGATGCTTCTGACTTTGCCATGGGTGCTATTTTGTTGCAGCCTGCTGACAAAACCATAAAGGATGGTAAGATACGGCAGGAGTGGCATCCTGTGTTGTATGAGTCTATAAAATTCAACCCAGCTGAAATTAACTATTTTGTGCATTATAAAGAGCTGCTTGCTATCATTCATGTGCTCAAACAGTGGAGAGCATACCTACATGGTAAAGCTTCTAAGGTGATTACAGATTATCTAGCTCTGACTCACGTTCAAAAGAAGTCCAAGCCGTCGAGGAGGGAGAACCGCTGGAGCCAGATGCAGGAGCAGTTCCAAGTCCAGATTGACTACAAACCAGGAAAGTTAAATCCTACTGAAGCACTCTCTAGAAGACCTGACTTGCAAGAAAGGAACTTTAGTCAGCATACTATAGATAAAGTCCGTTGTGCAATCACTTCACTCAAGGTGAAAAAGTGTTTCCTAAAACAACTTAGGAAAGCCTACCTTTCTGACCCAACATTTGAGCCTAGCCCCACTAATGGTGTGTGTCCTGCTACTGCAATTGGGTATAGGCTTAAGGGACGGGTCTGGGTGACTGAAACCACTTCAGGCAGGCTGAAGCTGGTCGTTCCTAACAACTTAGAAATAAGGTCCCTCTTACTGAGTCAAGCGCATGACAGTTTATTGGGTGGCAATTTGGGGCAGGCCAAAACTGTTGGCAAATTGGCAAAACATTATCATTGGGATGGGTTGCCTCGAGAGGTCTTGAAATATGTTAAGTCCTGTGATCAGTGTCAGAGAAATAAGTCTAGGCACACACCACCGGGGGGTCTCCTACAACCACTGCCCATCCCAGCTGGACGCTGGGAAATATTATCCATGGACTGGGTGGTAACACTACCACGAACTGCCAATGGGCATGATTCGATACTGGTAGTCGTGGATAAACTGACAAAAATGGTCATTTTCATCCCCATAACTGTCAAAGTAACTGCACTCGAAACAGCGAGACAATTCTACAACCATGTAGTATGCCAACATGGGCTACCCTCTAATATCATCTCAGACAGAGACTCAAAATTTACCTCTAAGTTCTGGAGAGCTTTAATGGGGTTAATGGGAGTCAAACAGCTGCTCAGCATACCAATCCACCCTCAGACCGATGGGCAGACTGAAAGAACTAACCGAGTTTTGCAAGAGGTGCTGAGAGCATATATTAACCAAAAACAAGACAATTGGGATGACCTGTTGCCTCAAATCCAATTTGCGGTCAACAGTGCGGTGCACGCGTCAACGGGCAAAACTCCTTTTGAACTGAGCCTGGGTAGAGTCCCTAAGTCCCCTTTAGATGTACTAGGGGAGTCTCTAACTCACCCTGAAGGGATTGACAATCCGATCTCCCTACAGTTAACCCAGGAGTTTGCTGACACCCAGTCAGAAGTCCAACAGAACCTGCACAAAGCCCAAGAAATTCAACAAAAACACGCTAATCAGCACCGTCGAGAACTGACATTCTCTTAAGGCGATTTGGTCAAACTACATTCTCAACACCTATACCTGCCGAGTGTGGTCAAGAAAAAGCTTGGTCCGGTCTGGGTCGGTCCATATTCGGTGGTGCGCCGTGTCGGTCAGAATGCGTACAAACTGAACATGTCAGCAGAATACAAGAGTCACCCAATCTTTAATGTCTCCTTCCTGGAATCGTACATCAATGGTGACACACTGTTCACAGGTCGGTTACCTGTCCAACTGGGACCGGTCCCCGTTGTTCGAGATGGTGACCCTGAGGAATTTGAGGAGAGATTTTAGACGCTCGCTCTGTCCGTCGATCATCTAAATATGTCATGAAATCCCTGGTCAGATGGAAGGGTTACGATGCTTCGGGAGACACTTGGGAATTTAAAGACCAGGTGACCAATGCCAAAGGGACGTTGAAGCGGTTCCACCTTTGGGCGGCTGGCACACCTCCCTAACTGTCATTTCAGTCGCCCTGGACAGGTGACAGGAGGTCTTGTCTCTAGGTAAGTTAGAGGGGAACGTGACAGTTAGTGACAGATAGTGACAGTTGTGGCACGTAGCCCACCTTAAAGTTGGAGGGAGTGTGTTCCGTCTCGGGATCAGCGAGGCAAATTTTTATGCAATCATTCTACACACTCAAGCTGCGCTCACACTCACTTTTTCTCTCGGACTCAATTCTCCTCTCCTACTCACTCACACAAGGTAATACACACTTGGAACTCTCCCTACCACGTTCTTCTCCACCAAGCGTACTCAGTAGCGGCAAAGTACTATGACTTCACTGACTGCATTGTGTTTATGATTGAGCAGGATGACTCAGAAGTCGGAACTTAAGAGGAAGAGAAGAGCGGAAGAGGCACATGCAAAATACTTGCAATTCCGTGGCGACATCGAATCATCCTCCATCTCCGCTTGGGAATCACAACGACTCCAACAACAGCGGGAGGCACAGAAGAAGAAGGAGGAGGAACAGGCCAAGCTGAGGCAGGAAGAACTGGACAGACAAGCTGCAGAGAAGGCCAGGAAGGCAGAGGAGGAGAGGCAAGCTGAGGAGAGGCAGAAGCAACAGGCTGAAGAAGAAGAACAGAGGAGAATCAGCAGCTACCAATGCTTGGCAAAGGCTTTGATCTGCTGGAGGAGGCCTTCAAGTATGCCCAGAGAAGTCGCAGTAAGTCGCAGAAGGAAATCCTGCAGAGGGAAGGGGAGACATCTGAAGAATTTGACAAGTATATAGAGGTCAGCATAGGAGTCCTCCTCTACCACGATTATGCCAGGATGGTAGGATATACGATCAGAGAGGCCAAGGCAATGGCCCAAGTGAATGAGGAAGGCGCTGTATCGATTCCGGGTATCTGGGGGAAAGACAGGGTCATCAGGATGATCCCCATGGACGCGGACAGCTTTAAGGACTCTACATCCCATAACACGTTCAAGGCCATGTGTAATGAGGTAGAGAGAAGGAGTTGGGAATTCTTAGCCAGGGAAACCAGTTAGCTGGACTTTGCAGGGCATTGGTACCTTTGTACGCTAAAAGGGACAGACCCTACCTTCTTCCAAAAGCCCACCGATTGGCGGTGGATGGCCATTAACATGAGGGACCAGCAAAACGACAGGGCAGGGGAGGAAGATTTCCTTACAGACCTACAGGGGAACATAGTGTTGCCCCCTCACATTGCCGCTTGAGACCCAAGATTGGATGGAGGAAGAGACTGCATGAGTTAAGAAATGCAGGAGGACAGGAGCAGGGCCCGAGAGTCATTCTCTAAAGGGAAGCACGCTTATGCCAAATGGGCAAGCAAACAGGGAGAGGGAGACCTGTATGCGGTCTGGACTCAACAGCCCCCACCAGCACCCAAAAGGGGAAGATCAGTGGGGTATTCTTTTTCTCGGGAAGAGCTGGAGCAGCTGACAGAGGAGACCCCAGCAGTCTCAGAGGAGCCAGGGGAAGAAGAGGAGGAGTCAGAGGAAGACAAGGAGGAAGGCGAGGAAGAGGACACTAGCCCCGCTGTGATCCAGACACCTGCCACATCCCCTGTAATGAAGAAGACGGGATTGGCCAAGGCAGACATAGCTCTGCACCAGCTCGCTGAAGAGGAAGATATCACTTGGCTGGGAACTGCCAGAGGACAAAGCCCATCTGCAGGTGCAGAGACCAAGTCAGACAGGGCAGACAGGAGGGCTGCTAGGAAAATTGCCAGAGGCCTGCCAGCATCTCCCTCGCAGAGAGGATATGTGCCCTTGGCTCATGTCATGCACATCCTTCTGGAATGCCTGTATATGTACCAGTCAGTTTGAGGGATGCCCAGGAGAAGGCTCCCTCCCTTCATTTTCAGACTGTGCAGGAGGAAACATCCCAGTTACTGCGTTCTCCCCTTGGTTCCCCCTACTTAGAGCCCCCAGGCTTCAGGAGACCCCAAGACAGAAGGAGGAGGTCTGGCTCTCGGTCTTGCTCCCCTGACCGTAGAGCCCCAGGAACATCTCCCTCATAAGGGCAGTAGGCTGAGGGCAAAGGGACAGCATACTGTTACTAGTGATCCCCACAGTGAGGCCTCAATGTTGGAGCAAGAGGCGGTGGCAGGGAGATCAGTACTTTCAGTTGGGAAAGACCATGTACCTAGTGTTAGTGTTGTCAAGGCGACAACCTGTTAAGTTGGAGGGATTGCAATGAATCAGCATTTTGGTAGATATAATATTCATTTAAATATAATACTTAAATAAGTTCAGCCTGCTGAATTTCAGTTAATATTGAGTCTGTTGGACTTTATAAAATAATCGGTTTAATGACTCAGCCGGGAGCATCAGGCTAAAGCCAACTTAGGTCAGCTTGCTGACATATTCTTTGACAGCCAGGTGACTTCTATACTCGGTAGCAACGAACTGTCTAGATATTTTATCTAAGTGTCGTGTGCTCGATGAATGGCCAGATGACATCCTTAAAATGGATGGCGATTCGGGATGATGGGAGATGGCGATGGATCTGGTTAACCGAGGTCCTACCAACGTGGTTAACTCCCGGGTAGGCGGTGCCATCGCACTGGCCGTTGAACAGTAAACTCATTCCATGTACACATGCTAGGCATTGCTCTCGAGTTCGGCATTCGGAAACGAGGCCAACTCTCTTATACAGCTTACGGAGAGACATCTGAATCCAAGGCAAGAAGCCATTGATATGCACTGTCTTCTAGCCTTGCTTATGTTTGAGTTTACTGATTGCATTATTGATGCTAGTTTACTTGCATTTGACTTGCGAGTATTATCCACTGCTAGTGTGTTGTCTTTCGTTGTTTAATCAATTAACATAAAATACCATAAAGATTACTTGTTGATATAAAGATCTTCATTAATTGTTAATCGCCTATTTGGTAAGTAGATTCATTTCAGCTTCTAACAATTCTTAATATACAAAACTGTGTTGCCAATCTACCATCTAGCGTAGCTGACACGAGTAATACTGCACACATGCTACTCTCATTCCCTCCTGTTTGAAATGGCATTTCTCATTTCTCCCTCTACTCTACAGCCGGTCAATTCTAGTCTTAAGTCCGCAAGGGCTGGCTCCTCTGCTGAATTAACAGGCAACGTATTTACAATATTGAAGGAGGATTTCCTTTGCGGTCCGACCGCATTTCATAGTGCCTTCTTTTTCCTCATTGCTTCTTAGTTAGTTGCTTTTGAATTAGTTGCAGTATTGAGACAGTGTTCTATGAAATTTGTCTCCATAAGTTATACGGATGACCGCTCTTGTAATTTGGAAGAAGATGTTGTGCACTGCATACTCAAGCAATCGTTTGCAACACGGGACAGGCAGTGGGATGTGGGCATGTGGGTGGATAAAGAGGAGGCTCGCAGACTAGGTATGGTTTGCACGCACTGGACCAAACTCCTGTTCTCAACGTTCACAGAAGCCGCCATTATGTGGCACAAGCGTCTAAGAGCGCACACTGCATTGGATCAGCTTTGTAGGATGCCAAACATGTGCAGGCGTATTGTCAACCTACAACACGCCCACAGAGAGAGGACATTATTTCTAGCTTTTCTGGGTTTTGATTTCCCTCTCATTACTACCTTACGCCTAGTCTTGTCTGAGTCTTCACGCCAATGCCTCACTTAAGTGCGTCGAGGTAGGTCAGAAACATAACAGTTGTCACCACTGGAGTCGTGCACACGCACCGACGTTGTATCTTCGTGCATCTCCGCGACGAGGCGCAAGAATTGTCAGCGTCTGGCGCCGGTGGAGCACGTGTTGGTGGTAGCGAGGGTTCCCGCTGAGTTGCCTGACGGAAATGGCACATCTAACCTTATAGGCGAAGAGTTGTTGATCTCCGCCGCACCGATTTATTGGGTGAAAATGAAGCAGAGTGAGGCCGAAGACAAGGCCATCTCCGGCATCCTGTCTCCGCCTCCCTAGGACGGAGATCGGGTACCTCTCTGCCCTTGGCGTTTTGTTCAAAAATCGATTGTCTTCAATAGACCATTCTCAGAGTGTTTGACAACCAGCTGTGTTTGATGGCTGGAAATTAACCATATTTGTTGATCGCGGATCCCACGTGTGAAGAATATAAGATGAGTGGTATTTGATGCGTGTATATGAGATGAAGCCATAGAAAAACTATTTTTCATATTATGATCATCCATCAGTATTACCATTCAAATGTTGACTTTTATATCTCCGACATCGATGAATTCATCCACTTCCATGCGCCACGTATACGTTGTCCACACACGAAGCAGCTACGCCAGCTGATGGCAATTCAAGGAATAAAAGTGATTGTAAATTTGACGACTTAGTTCACATAAGCGGGTCATATATTGTTTTTCTATGTGGGTTGCAAAGCCATCACCTTCGTTGGTTTTTCATAACACATATTTGTGGTCGATAAAGTTGAATCGCGTTTTGGACTTAATCATATTTCAAAAGTGTCTTAAGTTGTCAATGATTTCAAGAAAGCCCTTTGGTGATGACTTTTTACACCTTTTGGTTCTTTGAATAGATCATAATCAAACGCAGACAAGATGGTTACCGTTTGTCCAAATTTTATGGTAACGGTCTAACCAAATTAACTTAAATAAGTCGGCAATTGATTTGAGCCTTCTGATTACGCTTGCAATACACTAAATCACATACATTCATAATTTTTTATTCTCTGCGCTCACTCCCATGCAATTTTTGACACATTATTGTCAAATGGCCATACATGTATTTGAAATCCATATCTTGAACTTGGGATTCTCATATGGGAGTGGATACCACCCACTTCCTACGCCTTTGCTAGTAATAGGAACTGGTGCGCCATTCGGGCAGCTCCGCGGACCGCTTTTCAAGGTATAAATCCCTACAGTATATAACGTCCCCAGGTATGCTACGGACTCATATGTGGATCTAGACCCCCCCATGATTCCACAGTGAGCACTTTTTCCATGGACGTTTTCTCTCTTTATACTTCTTTCAAAATGACGTGCTTTACATCTAAAGAAAATAGTAAAAAACGTTGAGGGGGGTTAAGTTTGTCTTATTCCAATGATTGGTTCAAAGAAGCAATTTATGAAACTTAGCGAGACATAGAATCTGCTCTCAACGCTCAAATGAACAATCATATTGTATCTCTCATTTCTACTAAAGTATTGTATAAATTTCCCTCTATCATTGACATAGGAAACTTGTGTGTATAGAAAGCCAATGTAACCTTCCCTAACATTCATTCGCATCATTAATGGCCAAGTATAGCGTAATATTGATCTTCTTTTGAAAATTTGTGGCGTAGTTATTGAACCTTTGCAAATTAAAATAGTTCTTAACTGTAATGACCCAATTTGGCAAAAAAGAAAGAGATGATCACAATTCTCCTTATATATACAATCTCTAAATTGTGTTTTGATTCATTGAATTTTCCTCAATTTGAGTTTTTGAAATGCATTTGTGTATCTAAGAATAATATCATTTGACCTTGTCTTGCTCGTGCCAAAATCACTGTGTTAAACGTTCAAATGATTGCAAGTTCAAGAATACAAGTTCAATTATCACTACTTAAGGTAGGGGGATTGAAAGGATATCTTCGGAAATATAAAAGCTTGAGACTCATGTTTATACAGATAGATTTTATTTTATTCCTCTTGCATATGAGAGGTACGTAAGTACTTAAATGTCGCAAATCTTGAATAATATGACCTATCCAACGCTATGCAGCAACGAGTAGATATACACCACTCATGTGCATCCCTAGATAAGAAATACTCGCTCATCGATCCGTGAGCAACATACAACACCACGTATTTCCATGTATTCTCATGAAATACGCGATTAGAGATTACAAATCTCTCAGTTATGCAATGAGAAGTAGAATTTTGGGGTGCGCTTATATTGGGAATAGCCGCACCTGTTTGGTCAAAGAGGTCAACTTTCTATTTTTTCAAGAACTCTGATTTTGATTTGAGATATACAACTTTGCAAGCTCTGCACGTCAAACCTCATATATAACCTGGATGCTTACTAGGTACTTTTGCTCTCAAGTCTTCATTATGCACAACTAGACCCTTTGTAAGGCACAACATGAAAGAAGTCGCAATCAATCTTAGTTCTCTAGTGTGAGACATGAAAAAGGTGAACGTACAAATTTGTACATGTGCAGTCTTCTGTGAAATTTAGAGGTATGTTTGGGAAAGTATGACAAATTTTTATGGTTTGGTGTGTGGTTCTACCTGAAGTCGCTTGTTACTTGCTCAAACAAGACTCTCGAGTTTGTAAACGTTATGCTCAATTGTGACTACGAGCCAATGAAACTTCTAGGTGTCAACATTGTTCGTTGCCTTCTCCCTAAACCAAAATAAAATTTTTAGTGCAAGCAATCACCTTTTATACTCTCGCGAGCGTAGGCAATACTGCATGTGCACTACATGTAGCGAGGGCCCAGATTCTGCATAATAATAATTGTAAGTGTCTTCAACATGCGTGTCTCCTTCCAAGTGGCTCAAGGAGTGGACCATTTGAGAAGCATACAAAAGCTCCCAATTGCTGGCTCAACACGCGCCATCCTGTTCTCAACTTTCCCTTTCTGTTTCATGTTATAACCTTGCAAGCTCTTGGATAATATCTAAGAGCTCTTTGCAAAACAAGGCCGGTGCTCAACAGCAACTTAGGACATTCTTGATGGCCTTGCATTATTGCTCTTAACTTCTGAACCTTCCAGCAAAAGCAGGTCCACAACTCCACAACTACTTGGAGAGTGGTCATGGCGATCGTCATCCCTGCATCCATTACTGCATGAAATTCCAACGTTCTCTGCCTTCCATAGTGCAAAGTTGTGTGTGCAAATGATGCATACTGCATCTTGCGACGATGGAAGCAACGGTGTCCTTCATGTCTTCCAAAAGAAGCACGCATTTCAATCTCACAGGAAAAAGGCAGAATTTTAGAAAGAGTCCAAAATTTAATGAGGATTGAATACATGAATACCTTGTTTAGGCTTAAATATGGGGCTGACTGAGAATTTAGCTTCTTCACATATTTGTGCCTAGCTCGAGGGCGACGCGACATTCACCAGGTGCTCGGTCCCGGACACCAATTTTGCAGACTGAATGACATCGCCCGTCTTTAGCTGAGACAGGAGCTCCCTCCCCTTGGTCACATACCTGCACGGATTGTGGCAAAGCAATTGTAATTCGTTTTTCTTGTGGTATTGCATGAGATTATTTGACACACTTTGGTGAACTGGACGTCTGACCTCAAGGCCTAATGTTGTCGGCAAATGCGCGTGTGACAGCTCACGCAGGGCAAAACAACCAGGGGTGCATGGCAAGCACATGTACGTGTCTGTGCCAGGATGCATGTGAATTTGTACGCATGTTATGCTCACAAATGCACACGAATAGACTGGCGTGAAAATTAACGACAGTAAGAATTGCTCCAGGTTCTGCAATAGAAGCTCAGCTATGTGGGATTCAAAGCAAAAAAAAGGGGGAGACACACTAATGTGCAGACATCTACAGCTCTCTTTCCCCATGCCCAGCCCTCTGACGCAACGCCGCATGCATCCCTCCAAGACAATGACAGACTGAGACGCCGCTTTCTTGAAGTTGGAGATGTGGGTCGAGAGGCAATCAAGGTCAGACCAGGAAGCACGAATACGTATATTTGGGTTCAACCTCAAAAGTTGGCCTTCTAAGCAAGCGGCGTATGGGAGTGCTTACCCAAAGACGGAGAACTGGCCCTCCTCGAAGGACAGCCCGCCTAAGCCTGACTGCAGCAGCGCGAAGCAACCCCCACCCTCAAAACACGAAGAAGAGAGGGATGTGGGGTGAGTCTTGTCCCCAACGGACGCGCGCACACGCGCGCGCACATGCAAATATGCACACCTGACACACGCACACGCACACACGCACACCCACACACACACGCACACTCACACGCACACGCACACGCACATGCGTATCCAAAGAGGCACGCCCAAAGAGGCACGCGTGGGCGTGCATACACGCGAGTAGCAAGTACAGACAAATGGGCGGGGAGATCTGGAAGGAGGCAGGAAAGGGGGAATGTAGAGAGGGAGGAAGGAGGGCGGGAGTGGAGCCGGAAAGGCGAGGCGCGTACGCTGCGGCGGTCGTAGAGGTAGAAGAAGAACTGGTCGGGGCTGGAGAAGCCCTCAGAGGTGGCGCTGTGAGCCATGGCCACGGATCCAAACACTGACAACGGCAGCACTGGGATCTCCCCGTCCTGCTCGTGCGCGCCGCCCGGCCAGGCAGCGAGCGAGCGAGCGAGCGAGCGAGCGAGCGCGGCGGTGCCAGCGAGTGCCAGCACGCAGCAGGCCCGGAGAAAAGGAAATCACGGCAGAACAGAGCAGGGCATGTCAGAAGGCAGTCCGGTCGGCAGCTGGCGGCTGGCGCGGGTGGCGGGCGCAGGGTGAACGAGAGGCAGGGCACACGATAAGTGGGCCCGAGGGGGCAGCGCTGGCAGCCAGCACTTGACAGTGAGGTTGCCAGCAGGTAAAAGGGAGGAGGAAGTAGCCGGGGCCGGCTGAAGCGAGCCAGAGGCCCGCGGGTCTGAGCCAAATACTTGGTGTCCATTGAGCCCAAGAGTTTTCCAAGCGCTTTGTATGCACAATCTAAGTGAAGTTAGGCGGATTTGAAGTGGCACACAGAGGACAGCTGGTCAGCCAGCCAGCCCCGCAGCGAGGCTAAGCACCCGGTTGGGGAGTGTGCGGGGCGGCGCTGGCCTCCCTTCCCAAGGCCAGCGCGTGGAGCTCAACGCCGGCCTCGGAGGGCACACCCTGACTTCAGGGCGGAGTAAAATGATATGATTGGACCAGATTCAATCTAGGCTGGTCTCGACCCAAGAGGTCAATCTGATGTCAACTCGATTCCAATATGATGTCAATTCTCACCCGGACAGTAGGTTGATTGAATGCATCCCCCTATTCCCAAAGTTTCTTCAAACTTTGCCCTATCCCCCGCCTCCCCCCCAAGATCACGAGCACTCCCAACGATGGTACACACTCACAAAGAGAACTCAATACAAAGGGGCTTCAGCCAGATAGCCGCTGCTGCTTCGGACAGCCGTCTTCAGGTTGCATTGGCACGAGCTCGGTAAGCACCGCCCCACAGTGTGGTGCTCCCATGCTGCTGATGACGAGGTCCCAAGGCAATCTCAAGCTGCCAAGAGGCCGGCCCACAGCACGAGAGCTTCCTCCTCATTGTGCACGCACACACGACTCTCTTATGCATGCATAAACGCACGCATGGCACTCTGCTTCCGAAGTGACGTGAGTTGCCGGAATATATAGCGTCGTAAAACCAAAGAGGCTCTCGTCTCATGGCGCCACCTGGCAACTCCCAACAGCGATGCCACCAGGCGCATGACTAGGCATGAGGATCCTGCTCTGCGAGAGGCCACCTGGCGCACGGCCACCGAGGCATTCACATGACACGCAAGGGAGCTCTGCCACCCACCTGGACATCCAAGGGCGTCCTGTAGACGGGCTGGAACTCGCCAGCTGGCAGGATCTCGAGCGGCAGCTCCTGGCCAAGAGAGGTGGCATCTCGGCTGCCTGTGAGCACTGCCTGGTTGCCCGTCTTGAGCGCCACTCCATCGTACGCGCCCTTCAAGATCTGCAACCCCCTCCCCCCTCCCCCTCCTCTTCCCACCATGATTAACACACAGTGTATGCTGGGCACGCACGTTCCATGCGGCGATACTGGTATTGCGAAATCTTTCTGGGGCATACGGTCATTGAGAATGGACATACTGCACTCAACCAGTAAAATACTTCTAACGCACTCATGATCAACGTTTGCATTTCTTAACTACATTCAAGGTTGACACTCAAACGCACGTATTTGAATGTAAACGTATAGATATACATGCATGTGTACATTATGTACATGCAGATTTTACATCTCCAGCCTTCCCTTCCTACCTACGTTTAATACTCTATGTCACATTTTCAATCAATCTCAAACCGGTGGAGGTAGATGAATCACTGCGAAGTGCCCCCGAAGTTATTGCCGTTTCTTTTGAGGAGTCCGAAGTTATACTGAGTCACATGACCCAGATGAACGAATGCAAGCAACGCACACCCAACACCTGTCAGTCAAACTACACAAATGAAAACGACGGCCAAAATCCTGCCTGAGTCACATGTGAGACAAAAAGACAACAGCGAAGCCGAACAAGACGGCCAAGGCGGGAAGAGGCACATAAAATGTCAAGAGCAAGGGCCGAACCTCAAGCAGAGCAACTCAACAAGCTTTCACATACACTCTCTGCTGCTTGTTGGCGAGCGGGGGGGGGGGTGGGGCACGAGAAGGGGGCGAGGGAAGGGGAAGGAAAAGGGGAAGGATAAGGGGGGAAGGAGAGCAAGAGCACAAGCATCTGATGCATGTGGAGATGAAGATGGAGATCGAAACCAGCTCAGGCAGCTCACCAGGTTGGCAAAGTTGCCAGCTGTAATGGGGGCCGAGTACCCGTCCAGCACCACCTGCAAGCTCCCCCGCCCCCCCAAACGCCCACCCCCATCCGCACCCGTGTCAGTTCATTGTGACCTTCTGACGACGTGGTGCTGCTCGATTTTTCCCCCCACGCCCACCCAGCCCGCCTCTAGGCCCCCCACCCGCACCCCCCATACTCACCGGCACCCATCGCCAGCAGGACCGGACTCAGCCCCAGAGTGAATTCAGGAGGAGGTACTGCAGCACAACAGCCACCATGCTGGTAGGTGCTGGGAAGCGCAGAAAGTCTTTTGAATCGCCCTGCGTCATGGGAAATTCAGGGGGACGTGCAGACTAGAAAGGAGGAGGAGCAGAGAACAGCAAGGAGGGAGGGGGGGGGGGGAAGAGGAGCGGGCGAACGAGGACGCGGCTCAGCGGGGAGGAAGTGACACATGGCAGAGGGACGTGCCTCGAGAAGCCCCGCTCCCTTGGGGCCGCCGCCCTCCGCAAGCGTGAAGGACGTGCCGTCGCCCCTCTCCAGGATCATCTGCACCGTCGCTCTTCCTGACAGCCTGCAGGGTGGAGAGGTGACGGGGTGATAGTCAGAGTTTAAGGCTCTCTTTTAGCGGGTTCTCAAATTTGCGAGGGTGTAGCCAGGAAAATCTGCACCGTCGCACTTCCCAACAGCCAGCAGGATAGGGGAACTGCGGGATTTTGGCTTAAGGCCGAGGTTTCTTTTCCGGGGAGTTAGGGCGTAGCCAGGACTCTTTACACGGTCGCTCTTCCCAACAGCCTGCGGAATGAGAAAGGGCCGCGCTAAGGCTCTGGGGTTTCAAGGCTGACATTTGATATAACTTCTAAGAAAACCAATATACTCTGAGGGTCGGGGGTCTAGCCAGGGCAATGCAAAGCTTAGAGTCTAGCCGGGGCCCAGGACCATCTGCACCGAGGCACTTTCTGACAGCCAGCGGAATTCAAGAGTGCACAATATGGGATTTGGGGTGTCAGGTCCAAGGGGTGAAGGGGTTGGTTCGTAGTTTGCAGTTCAATTTCAAGGTTTGCTCTTTGAGCTTAGGGTGTGGCTAGGGCCACCAGCACTATAGCCTGCTGTCGGAGGATGAAAAGGGCAGCCCATCAAGGAAGAGGGGGGGGGGGGGGAAGAGGGGGGAGGAAGAAAGCAAGCATGGCCAGTTGACGTGAAGAACGTGTCTGAAGTGAGGAACAACAGACAGGAAGAATGAGAAAACAGCAGACCAGACAACCAGGAATATCCAAAGCAGAACCGGAACTGATCAACGTTAGGAAATTATAGGTCCCCCGTCCTCTTTGGCGCGTCTGTCTAGCAGCCACAGACTGAGGAGCCGGGGTAAACTCCACACACACACACACACACGCACACACACCACACGCACACACACACAAGAGCACACATGCAAACACACACGCACACGCACGCGTTTGTTCCCTTTCTTCATCATTCCGTTCTTCTCTTCTTCTTATTTTGTTCCCTGCAGCCGCTGGCACTCAACACGGCCACCAGAGGAACAACCTCGGGGAAGGTGTCTCCGACGTTCAGACCTGCGTGCGCTGATTAAATTCCCCTCCCATACAAGTAGCAACTGAACAAGCAGGGAGCTCAGAGTACTCCACATGAAGGGGTATGTCATCGTGGGCGCTTTTGAGCACAGGTGGCAGGATGCTGGTGAGCGAGAAGAGAGAGTCGCGCGCACCTAGGGTACGTGGCATACTGCGGCGGGATGAGGAAGGAAATGCCAGGCGCCTGCGCACACGGTGAGCGAGCAAGCTTTAAAAATGTGTATGGGCACGTGTGTGAGAATATCTATGTGAGAAAGGGCAGGAACGAGATGCCAGGGCCTGCACAGATCGAGAGGAGAAATGTACGTGTCTCTTTCAACAGAGGCACAAGTGTGTGAGAGCCTACACATGAGAAAGGACAGGAGCGAGATGCCAGGCGCCTGAGCGGAATGTGAAAAGAAATAAATGTATATATATACACACATGCATATATATATCGTGTACGTGTGAGAGCCTCATAGATACAGAAGGGCACATGGTAAGCAAAACGGACGCAGGCACGGCTGTGAGCACACAGACGGAGCGACGTGACGCATAAGCGCGTGCGTGGGAGATGGACTCGCCGCATATGCGAATTATGCCTACGAGCGCACGCTACAGAGTACCACCTTTGGGACTTGGGGACTTGTAAAGATCATCAAGAAACATCTCGAGATGAAAGTCTGACGGGCAGGAGGCTCTGACGGAGCCTAAGGGGACAATGTGTGCCTACATGACCTGCAGGGCAGGGGAGGGCAGGGCAGCGCAGGGCAGGGTGGGGCCGGGGAGTCGTGGGGGGGGAAGGGGTGGAGAGGGGAGGGGCTGACGGGCAGCTGCAGCAGCAACAGCAACATCGGCAGTAGAAGCAGCAGCAGCAGCAGCAGCAGCAGCAGCAGGAGTAGCGGCAGCAGCGACAGCAAAAGCAGCAGCAGCAGCAGCAGCAGCGCCAGCTGTACCTGGAGGATCTCCAGCTCAGCAATGTTGTCGAGCACGCTGGCCAGGCGGATGGACACCTTGTCGGCGTCCTGCAGCTGGATGGATGCCAGCAGTCCCTCCAGCCCTCCTGGCTGCAACACGAACATGCACGCACGCACGCACACACGCACGCCACGTGTCACCCCCAATCCCGCCAGATTGGCCCTCACCACCCCTCCCCCCTCCTCCCCCTCCTCCCCCTCCTCTCATGGAGGCACAGGAGAGGCCGCCAGCAGATGGCCGCAGGCTTGACAAAAAAATAACTTTGTACTTGAAATCACGTGTGTCTGTTTGCTTATTGTGGACGAATATATATTTGGCGACGTGCTATCATGTACACCACTACAGCGCGGAGGCTGAGGTTTAAAAGGCAGCCCTCGAGCAATTTTCAGATAATTCTCCCGTGGTCTGACTTGTGTATTCAACTACTCATGTGCATGTTACTCCAGCTGTTGTTACTGGAGACACTTTTGTAAATACTTACGGCACATACTAGGGTTTCATCTTCTGGGGGTCTCGCTATCGCACTTGAAGATTAGTACAGCAGGCCGAGCTGCTGGGAGGAAATTGAGTATATGGAGCCTCATCAGCACCCTCCAAGATTTAACTAGCACACATACAAGATCCAATTAGTAGGCAGGCCGCTTATGTAGGGTTAGGCTCGTTCAAATTTAGGATTCATTTAGGATTAGGCAGAGTTAGGCTTGTTTAGGGTAAGGGCTCGCCTCAGCGCTCGTTAGGGTAAGGGCTCATTTAGCTAAGGGCTCATTGAAGGCCAGGCTTAGACTTCAGTAAAATCAACGCCAGGGCACAGAGTTCAGGCAGAGACGAGGAAGGGGTGCGGTACTTGAAACAAACAACTCGCCAGCTTGATATGCGATTAGGGCTAGCCTCAAACTTGAAACAGTGAGTCGAGCAGGGCTCAGACGCAGAAGAAAGGACCTGAGAAAGGGCACCCTCTCCTGGAGCAAGTTATGGTTAAGAGGCCCGCTAGTGTTAGGGTTAAGGCCAGGTTTTGGGCCAGGATTAGGATAGGGTGAGGGCAGGGCTAGGGCCAGAGATTAGAGTTGAGGTTAGGTTTAGGGCTAGAGTGAGGTTAGGGCTTTGGGGTGGGCAGGAGTTTGGGCAGTGTGAGTACGAGGGTACAGGTGGATGCGAGCGAGGGCGCCCACCTTTCCGGGAGCGAACATGAGCTCGTATAGCTCAGCGCCCTTCTCCTTCTGGCCGGCAGGCACCGCCGCCAGAATCGCCGCCTTGTCCGCCGTCGCCATCTGGCAGCAGCTCCACGTGTGTCCAGAACTCCTCACGAGCTCGCGAAAGAATTGAAATCAGGTTACACCCACTTGCAATTTTTGGACGTTACCCTCGCAAGCATAGTCCTCCGTCCGGATTAGCCCATGCATGCTAAGGGGGGCATTGCAGGTACATGAGTGCGCATTTGCATGTTCATTCCGCGAAAGCATCTCTGTGCAAACGCATCCTGTGCGTGCAACGTGCACGCATGCAAGCATGCATGCATGCAACCGGTGTCACCAGGACACGTGCGCATGCATCTGGCATTTGACATGGTCCCAACTCCGCCTGATGGTGTAGACTCTTTGAGTGAGTGGCTTCTTAAAACCCTCTCCTTCAACCCTGGGACTTAGACTAAGAGGTAAAATCGAAGAGCCTGGGGTGGCCTACAGGGCAAGCTCAGTATGCAAATGGTCAACCCCCTCCATTCCACCAGACAAGATAGGTCCAATTTCCAGCAAAAGAGTCTGTTTGTATCGCAAAACCCTTGCACAGAGGAGAAACTGCACGCACGACAATCATGACTTGTAAAGACTCGAGGGCACATCGGCCCCCATCGACCAGGTTCTTCTTTGCTCAGCGAAAAAAGTAGTCGCGGGCTGCAAAAAGAGCGACACACCAGGTGCATTGAGACACCTGTCGCTCCAAGGTTGGATCACAGTCGAGTCGAGAAGCAGCTAGCGGACACTTCACAGCGCAGCAGCAGCGCGCCGTTTTTCAGTCAGAACAGAAAACCTAAGAAATATTTGAAAAAGGGGGCCACATGGGGG
>WELA01009122.1:59791-70356 GCA_009602735.1 Mesotaenium endlicherianum | reverse complement strand
GGGTAATGTAGAGGGGAAGGCGGGGGGGGGAGAGGGGGGGTTTGTGTAGTGGGGAGGAGGGATTGGGGGGGCAGAAGGGGGGAAGAATAGGGAAGCGGACTTTCACGGAAATTTATGAGGGGGCTGTGACCATGAGCTGGCTTATGCATCTGACAGTGAAATTGGAGCTTGTCGGAAGGACGAGAGAAAGAGCGAGCGGGACACACCTGGATGATTTTCATCGTCGGATTGACAGCCGGGATGGCCTTACGCAGCGCCACCTCAGCAGTCCTTGGCACCTTTGTGTCAGGCGAGTACAGGGTGGCATTGGCGATTTGGCTTCCCCACCCACCCGCCCCCTGGGGCAGGTAGTCAAGGGGGAGGGGGGCAACTGTCTGCAGGACTGCCAGCAGAACTGCCAGTGCAGCCTTGCCTGCTTGCTGCGAGCAGAATGGGTACATAATTTGAACGGGGAGAGGCATCAGAAGTATGAACGATATATTCTCGAGAGACAATTGGAACTTGGAACATTTTGAGCTACTTGATACATGCATATTGTTAAGGTACATGAACATTGTGGAGGTACATGCATGTTATTCATGACCTTGTTCTGTGCCCAGTATAAGAGTGTAACGTCCTAGCTGAGCTCATTCTTTTCCAGAGGCCTATTCACATCTCCAGATATTTTCCTGTGGTGCTCTACACCCTTTCTCCAATCTCCAAGTAAAGACCACGTAGAAGAGTCTTAAAGGTTGAAGTACAGGAGCTAGGAGCGAACACATCTCAGCGAGAATGTGAACTAGAGAGAAAGCAATGAACAAATTGGCAGGAGTAATCGGGAGTGAACAAAGCAGGAGTGAGCAAGTCAGGAGGAGAAGAGCAAAGAAGTCGATGTCTGCTGCAGTGCAAACCAACAAAGACTTCTAGCCCTTCAAAGCACAATATAGAGGCTGTTCACATGTGCCCTCAGCAGGAGGTTATTCCTTCAAGGAAAGCTACTTAAACAGGTGCAGAGAAGTAGAAGTACTACTTTCAGCCATTGGCTGAGGTAGACTGCATTAAGGGAACTTTTGCATAGATAAGTTTGTAACAGAATGAAGACTTGTGATGGAAATACTTGAACTCTAATATGACTTTGCTCTTGGCAATAGTCATCTTTATACATTGTCTGATTAGCTTCATGACCGATCTATTGAAGTTTTAGAATGCTATGTAACTTCACATCAGCTACTGTTCATTTGCTGCTGTGTGCATCTCTCCATTCTCCACACCAGTGCCCCCAATTTAAGGCCCTAAGACACACTATGCTCTTGTAGAGTATCAAGTGGTGTTACTATCTCACTCCCAAGTATCTCCATGCTTTTCACAATGTCCCTTTAACTCTTACTTGGAATCCTAATGCTCCCTGTGTTGTTCAGAATCATGCTATTGAGTTTCATACAGTAATGTGTGCACTAGTACAAGCTGGTCGCATGAAGCACCATCCATCTGATTGAAGCCACGAAAATGAGGGGACATAGTATGTACGAGACCAGGAGCATCTGAAAGGAAGGTGTGCTATATCATGGCGGAAAAAGGTTCCATCAAGACACGCAGTTGACCAGGAGGATTAAGTCTTGGTAATATTGGGTAGCTACTTCAAAGAGTTCTCCAACGAGGAAGCCACTAGGAGGTTAGAATAGTCGACTGAAGTTGTTCGTGAGAAACGAGTCATTCATAGTATTTGTCCCAGTTATGAAGCTGTGGCTCACTAGGACAAGCTCATCTTCATGCTCAAACAGGGGGAAGGGACCTACGTGGAGGGGGCTACATTTCGCCTCCTCCTCACGAGCTGAAGAAATTGTAGTTATCGAGTTGCTCTTCTTGCTGCCAGCTGCAACCTGGACGTGCTTTTGCTCTGCTGCAATTGTGAGTACATGTTTTCTTGTGCACTGGCGGACGCTGGGATTAGAAAAGTTTCTTAAGCCTTGAATTGGAGAAGAGAAGCTCTGGACGGCAGCTCTGGGTCTGCGCTGGCTACTCACCAGCTGGCTAGGAAAATACTGGCAGGTTAAAAGAGATTGGCCAGCCAAAGCAGCCATTTTGGAGAATTATAAGTCTAGTATGACCTCGGATTCTGAATACTTCCAAAAAGGAGGACTACTACTTTTAGGCCAAGATGTTGTGAGAGATTTAAGCAGGTGCATTCATTCCGTCAGTACGCTCAGCCTTCTTAAGCCCCACGCTTAACCAGCACGTAACAGCTGAATAATAGCAGCTATCTCAGTAAGGTGTCATTCAATCAATAGCAGCCTTCTGTCGTGTTACACCAGCTACCCCGCTCAGAAGCTTAGTGAAGCTTGAGCAAAGTGCTGAGTGGTGCTGAGTGATGTACTTTTCGCGTCGGTCAGCAGGTTCGTAAATTATGATAGAACTACGTGGCACGGCATGTAAGCGCTTACTGGGCGTAGGCAGTTATGACGAGTTATTACATAATTTGGTACCAACCCGTCCGCCTTCACAGGAGAGTCCGCACCTTCAAAAGGCAGCTGCTTGCAGAAGGCGCCCCTCAGCCTTCGCAAAGATGACCTTACTAGCAATTTCTAAAGTAGGTCTTCATTAAGAGCTAGTTCTTGCTTTATTTACAATAAAAACTTATAGAAGTCAACCAAAGACTTTCTTGCACCAAGGATTACGACGCTACAGTTATTGACCTCTCGTGAACAGCCAAAGGGATACGGGGTAAACCAGACTACCATCACAAGTTAAAAGGATGGCTTCACTATATTTAAACCTGATGAAGTTGTAGACCCAAAGATAGAACTGAAGCAGAATGTTCTGGCCTTGTTGCCCTCACAAGAGAGCAAAACCAGTGGATGAGATGAATATATACTGCAAGCTAAAACACTGACTTCAGAAACAGCCCCATATTTACATGTAACAAGCCAATAAAGCTGAACGAAGCAGCTGCACAAGACTGATAGCACTAGTAAAAGCCATAACCCACAACTTATGGCACATACAACGACATTATGGTCTATAAGCTTGGATGAGATAGAGGAGAGCATGGTCCAAGAACATTGATCTCTGTGAAGCAGAATGTACATTTCTTAGTATTTCTCAATGCTCCTTACAAGAGAAAGCTTCTACCATGTATGACTACTACACAGAACAACCTGAGGCATTCTAGGCAGTGGCTTCGGCGGCCTCAGGCTCAACGGCCTCAGTCTCCTCTGCGGGGCGCTCGATCTTAGCTCCGACTTCCTCGGTGTAGTCTCCATGCACCTGACGTTCAATGATGACGGTCAATTTGGTCAGTCTAAGAAAGCACCAATACACAAACAGCACAAAAAGACCTGGCAGAGGAAAAACCTTGGAGCCCCCAGTTCATCCCCCCTCTCCCCCCCAAGGGAGGAGTTCAATCAACTGCCCTTTCTGACAGCCTTGCTCAATAGCACGCCTGTTGTCTGCTGTTGAGCAAACTTAAACCCCACAGATGACGCGTTAAGTTCATCTCAGTGACGCCTGCAGAGCGGATGGTGGTGAAGAGGGAGCGATAATTAAGAACGAGATACGTGACATACTGTAGCTAAAATATATGAGGAGCAGTATATATGTTTGAACCGCCCGCCATCTTCATCCCAGCCATGCATAAAAATGCAATAAATCTGGGCTCTATGCGGCAGACAACTGTCCATTGACCGGCCAGAAGCTGCTTGACTAAAGCCCGTCTATTGAGCGATACCACTCCCCTCTTTTGACGTCACTTAAAGTGACACTCTTGACGTAACAATACGCAGCCCACACCCTCCAGCTACCGTTCCTTAGTAATATCATTTAATCTCCCAAGTCACCATCAACCGTTCCCCTTTTATACTAAAACAGCACCCTTTGTGCTACTATACTTTCACTATGCAGACGCTCCACCCCTAGTAGCTCAAAACGGGCCCTCTTGACTGGTGTCGGCACGTCTCATGTCTTGAACCACTTCACCACAAGCTGCTGTTCTCTAAGAATTCCAAAACATGACACTTCAGTCACAAGCATGGGAACTGGCACAGGCAGCAGCAGCAGCAGGGCAAGCGAGGGGTGCTTACCTCCATAAGCTTGCCAAGATCAAACTTGGGTGCCTTAAGGATCTTGACCTTGCGGATGTAGGTGTTCTGCAGGGGGTAAATGCCAGCACACGCCTTCTCGATCTCCTTTCCAATGCTCTCTGGGATGAACTTCTGCACCAGCTCCTTGAGGTCACATGCCTGCGACTCCTTCAACATGATCTCCCTCATCTTTCTCCTGATCTGCACGTAGTCACTCAAACCAACGCGTGTGCTTAGGGATGGGCTTAAGATGTGAGACATGTCTCATATCAGCAAAAGTCAGCCGCAATCTAGTGCAAGGGTTTAAGAGGAGCAAAACGCCTGCAAATTCCCCAGCATAGATGTCTCAGTGTACTTCATGGAGCAGCATGTCCAGCACCCCAGGCAGGCAGATTAGAGCGAAAGGGTAGTCAAATTAACACACACCTGGCGAATCTGAGAAGACTGTGCATAGCAAGTCTTCTTGATCTGGTTTTGCCTCCTCTTGGTGAAAGCAATGGCAAAGAGTCGCAGGGTGTAGTTGTCGGTGGTCTTCACATCCACATGTGACTCAATGAGTGACTGCCACTTCCTGACGAGTGACCTAAGCTTGTCAGTGGTGAAGTCCATGCCCTGCAATACATGTAAACCCAACTCCTCCCTGCTCAGTCTCTTGACAGCCTAAGGACCATTACAAGGACATGTATGACCATAAACGAGACCCTCTGCCATGTGGATGCCTCACACTGCGCACTACCAATGTGAGCGCCGGCCATAAGTGGGACTCTTGTCGCGCTCTCCCATGACAACCCACATTTCCCCACAATGGATGACACATCTCATCCAATGACATAGGGCCAGTGTCCCATTCTAGCCACGAAGGACCTCCCTTGGAAGAGAAAGTTATCCTACCCAGTTCCACGAGGCAGTGAACGTATATATGCAAAAAAAGTGGTCCCCCGAGTTGAATAGGTGCTGTTCTCACTAAAATTGTCACATCAGTTCCCCACTAGCCCTTGAGGCCCTTCTTTGTGAAAACCCGAACGAGTCGCACGCACTTCATGCCCTGCCCATTGCAAACATGCAGCAACTTCTGGCTTCTACCAGCCACCTACAAGCAACGCCTGAAGAACCAGTCGACATAAGTGCAGACTGTAGAACAAAGAGGCAGCAACATACCCAGAAGTTCGTCAACACATTCCTTCCCTGGACATCTTCGGCGCGCAGTCTCATCTTACGGAAAGCCTGGTCCTCGTCAGCCTGGAGGTCAGCAAGTGAGACCTCAAACACACGGCCCTTCAAACCATCGGAAGCAATCTGCCACCAAATACAAAGCAAACAGGAAAAATCTGTCAGGTGAACTTCATCCGACCAGGAAGACTCCTCAGTGAACAGTTCAGCAATGGCTTCAAGTAAGTCCACGCATGATTCTTGGCTCCACACAAGGACATAGCATGAGGAATATCGTTTTCGACAACAGCAGGAACAGGTGCATTCCACATGGAGGTTCAAAGAGTAGAACACTCTTTCAAGTTTACAGCGACATCATACCGTCTTTCCAGGCACATCAGTAATGCATGACCTACATACCTTGGTACCCTGTGTCCTGGTAACAAGGGTCTTGCCAATGCTTCGGGTAGCAAACATGGTAGGTGCCTTGACATCGTACCAGTCCTTCTTGGCGAAGGGATCAGCACTGCAAAAGAAAGCCCCCCCTTGCTTTGTGAAAACATGCTACAAGCTGGGGGAGGACTCATTAGTTTCACAGATACATAGACTGTGCTATGTAACATGTAAAAGCTCACCCATTGAGCCACCTAAACGGAATATGCCTTTCTTCAGCTTTAGCTCAGCTAGCCTCTAACAAAACCCGACTGAAGGTCCTAAGACACCTCCGTAGATAGTGCTGCAGTAACCAGCCTAGCAAAACCTGTAACATTGGCGCGTGAGCTACCACAGCTGATGCAGCCGTCTAAAACACCTGAGAGCAACATAGCCTATGAAACACCATCCCTTCGTTAAACCTCTACGGAAAAATGGGCGGTGAATTTTGAATGAAAGCCAGAAGTCATCCACCACAACTCTATCAACAGTCTAGAGGGACCCAGCAAGGTGCAGCTAATATAACGTTGAGTTAACTACATGAAGGGTAGGATTTGCGAAATGATTGTCTTAAGCCAGACAGGAAAAGTGCAGAATGCACAACCAGCATCAGCTGCAGCTGAACAACCGCAGAAAGAGCTAAACAACACCAGCACATCTTCAGTGCTTCCTTATAAGGGGTATCGAACGGAATCACTTACGCCTTCTTCTTTCCTCCCTTCTTTCCCTTAGAAATACGCTTGTTTTTGCTGCATAAGAGCAAAAAGTAGAATATCAGAGCATAAAGGCGCACAATATTAAAAAGTGATAAAAATACATCTCGCCATTCCTACACCTTTACTGTCTCTGAAGGTCAAATCAAGTTCTTCCCTGAACCCTAGAACTCATATCTCGCGGTCTGGTAAGTGTCTACACAGCATACTACTTCAAAGACGTCGTTGCGTTGGCTGCAGAGGATAGAAAGGCGTATTCTAGCTTACCCGACCGCCATGGTGGTCGAATTACAGGCAAGACGGCGCTATGCCTCCCTCGATACAGCGATGGAAGCAGGCCAAAGAGGGCATGCAGATCGGAGAGAAGACGTTAATGTCCCGTTCAATCTAAACCCCGAGTCGCCACCCTGTCGCCACTCGCCACTTCCGCCCCAGTGCCTATTAGGAACACATTTGCGCAAGTTTCGATGTTCGATTATCCTAATATTCACTCTACCCCACTCTGCCTGATATAACTATTCTCCACCCACTCTATGACCGATATATTGTTGATACAGACGCTGTATAAGGAACGTCTGTCTGCTCAAACGTCATTGAGACTGACGTCCGACTGTAGGCAACCAAATCAGCAGAGACGTCAGAGGTGATGACGTCTTAGCTGGCGACGGTGCTCCTTTCTTCCTTCAGCAATGTCGGCATTGATGTGCATTGGTGTAACTGCTGGCATTCGGCTGTGTACGGATGGCGAGGCCAATGACGACACGGAACCACACGAAGCTGCCGATGCCTGTGTCAGCGTGAGAGCCAGCTTCGGATGCAGCGCGGGTTTTTGGTTCGTTTTGTACGTGTTGATGCACAACAAGCGGGCATTGGCGGGCAAAAGCAGGCACAGAAAGTCAGAGGCCTCTCCAGCTAGGCATCTCCAAGCATCTCCAATTCAAGTTCCATCAAGCTCGGGCACATGGCTGTGTGTGTGATATCAGCACGCTACGACCATTTGTCACTCGATTTCAGTATTGTGACCTACAAGTCCGGACATGCCTCATTGCCTTCAGTTAAGAATGTCACATCATCCTTGACCCTCGAGAGTTGGAAACCGGAATCAGAAGCTATATTCTGCATGCTTAAATTGACTCTATTAGGTTTATTCCGGGGATATAATGAGAGATTTTGAGCTATACAGTTGCTGCTCGTGATCATCTTGCAATCTTATTATGGATTGAACCTGACAGGCCATATCTGATCCATGATATAACACTTTCTGGTATCGTCCTGAGAGACGCCGATGTAGCAGGCTGTGTTCCTCACCATGTTGCCACATCGAGTACATCCGCAGAAAATGAGTCAATGCCGGCTGGCCAGAATTGTAGCGCCTTCTTTAGAGAAGATAGTGAAAGCTTGCTCTTGGAGGAAGCATAATGTCCTGGTACTTGAATGCAAATCTGTCATAGATTGGTTTTCTGATAGACAAAATTCTGAGGGAACGCATTTGGGTCTACAAGATTCACAATCACTGTCTACCCATTCCGCTCACAACGGTTATACAACAGAGGTATTAAGAGCCTCGGAAACTTCAACAGTCACTGCTAGCCCCTCTTCGCTGGAAGCGAGTGAGAATGATGGCAGGACCAGTACCGCTCAACACCAGGACCTCCCATCTCACGTGCAGAATGAGAACAGCATGCCAACAGTAAATACTTCATTACGGGGCGGAGTTTTTTTGCATGACGATGTGCCAGAGAAGGCGTTGTCTAGCGATCCTCTCAGTGTTACTTCGAGGGGCATGACAGCAGGCATAAAGCCCAAGCTGGCAAATAAGTCCAGGTGCTTATACATAGACTACGACGAGGGTCTTTCTATCAGCGACACAGAATTTGTGCTGCGACCGCTGCATTCAGCTTGTGAAACAGGGCAGCCTGCTATCATCCAGCCTGCTTTGGAGTGTATCCAAAGCTTGATTCAAAATAGTCACTTAAGAGGAGAGGTTCGCTGCTTTGACACACAAAGTGTTGGAGAAGATGACATTCTAGTGAGAATACTGGAAAGCATCTTCAGATGTGCGAATGTCGCTGATGACTTGGACTTCGAGCTCTTAGTCTTGAAGGTACTGCTAGTGGGAGTGGTGACCCCGTCATTCAGGATCCATGCCGAGGCCTTGCTCAATGTGGTGTGGGCATGCCAGAGGATGTGCCTGCGGACCCGGAGCACATGCACCCAGGTGGCTGCAAAGGCTGTCATGATGCAAACCCTGGTGGCTGTCTTCACGCGCATGGAGGAGCAATCCTTCAACGCCTTTGTCGTGCCTCTGGTGGTGTCTAACTACATCGAGCAGCCCTACGCGGAGGTCCAAGTCGCGCAGGGCCTCATCCACAACGCTGTCCCCTCAGTGGGGCCAGGCCTGCAGCCCCCTTCGCCCCTCACGATGTTCAAGGAGATGCACTCAGGGGTGCATGCAAGGGGCTCCGAGGAGGATGCGCGCAAGGACTTGCTGGATGCGAGGTTCATGAAGCGGGCCATGGAGAGCAACCAGGGGGTGGTCCTGGCGCTGGGCCACGGGAACTACCTCAGCAGCAGCATGGTGAGCATCCGGGAGCTCGAGGCCAGCGCGCAGCTCGAGGACGACGCCTACGTCATCTTCCAGGAGCTCTGCCGGCTGTGCCTGAAGACTCCCTTTGGCGAGGCGGCTGCGGCTCACGGCACCATGAAGGAGAAGGTGCTGGCCCTGGAGCTTCTGAGAGTTGCCCTGGAGCACGCTGGCCCCGTCTTTGCCGGAAGCAAGAGGTCGGTCAGCGCTGCTGTCCCTCCCCCTGCCTGCCACGACCTTCCTCCTGTTACATCCTACACCCAATGCACCCGACCCCGTTCAGGGTAGTCATGCATGTGCTCGTGCTTGATGGAGTTGGGCCGGCACCTTGTGTGCCCCACCTTTTGTGTCCCACCTTGTGGGGCAGCCGCTGGTGCGTGAGGGCTCGCTTTAAGGGCACTTGGCCCTAGTGCAAGAGAAAGAGACATTGGCATGGTGCATAGAAGACAGAGAGGAGCCCATGGCCAAATGTCTCAGGCCCTATGCATACCACAGAGTTGAAGCATCTGTTTGGTGCAAAGAGGGCAACAAGGGAGACATGGGCTGAGGTGCTCTGCTGGAAAGGAAGGGAGAAAGCATCCCGTGTTCCGAATAGTGACGCGGTCTGCAGCGCCAACCCGTCTGAGTGACGTAGTAGATAGTATCACCACCACATGCACCAAAATGGGTGAGGACTCTAGCTGGGGGAACCAGCAGAAGCGCTCCTTTGGCATTGGGTCAGCTGGCAGAGTCAGCAGCGTCCTCTCAGTTGTACCCTATTGAAATTTGAGGTTGGCTGGACCTGGGACTGATGCTACTCGTATGCATGCGTGTGTGGCTGTTGTGTATTCATTTGAGTGGGGGCAGGTTTGTGGCGGTAATCCACACAAAGCTGTGCGTCGCTCTCTTTGAGACTGCATCGGGGCCCTACTCCAACCTGTACGACCTCTCCTGCTCCGTGTTCCTGCGCCTGCTCACGCGCATGCGCCCGCGCCTCAAGGCGGAGATCGGGGAGTTCTTCCCCATCCTGGCCATCCGGCCGCTGCAGGAGATCCGCAAGCCCAGCTTCGCGCACAAGGTCATCAGCCTCACCATGGTGGAGCACATATGCATCGACCCCCAGATCCTCGTAGACGCGTTTGTGAACTACGACTGCGATGTCGGCGCGCCCAACGTGTTTGAGGGGTAAGAGGCGCCCAATTCTTGAGAACTTCCGCTCGTTCTCGCCTAACGACGCGCATCCCTCATCCTCCAATCCCCGTCACCTCTCTCCCCCTCTCACCTGTCATCCCTCACCCCCCCTCACCCCTCACCCTCATCACCCTCACTCCCAGCCTCATCCCTTACACTCACCTTCAATTGGACCCTCACCCTCAACCTCACCCCTCGGACAATCTGCATAATGCAGCACGAGGCCTTGGAGCAGGGGCGCCAGCAGTCCTTGGTGAGCTGCTAGAGCACTCAAGAGTGCCTTTGTCCCCCTCTAAGAGAACGTCCCCCAGATAGCAAGGCTCGCCAAGTGCGGGGGCACCTGTACTGTGCACACAACTGAGGGTTTCAGGCAGCGGGCCTGAGCTTCCCGAGGGATACCAAGGATTCATCACTCGTGCTAGTCCCGTACCACCTGGATAACTCCTGGACACCCCCCCCCCC
>WELA01009122.1:40367-58719 GCA_009602735.1 Mesotaenium endlicherianum | reverse complement strand
GGGGGGGGGGGGGCAATAGCTTGCTGATGCTACCAGCCATCAGTCTGTGAACATTTGGCTTAGAGAGGGGAGGATTCGACTGGCTGCCCGGGCCCTAGTACCCGACACCTGTGGTGTGTGCCCAATTGCACAAACAACCTGCTGCAGGAGGCCTGTCCGTTTGCAAGCGGCAGAGCCGCAATTTGTTGCAACTCTTGCCCCACGGGGTCGGACCCTCCCCACGGCACACGGCACGCTTGCGCCCTCCTTTCTCCAGCTCAAAAACGTACTCACTGCTGCGACGACTTGCCGCCATCCGCCCCCCGGCCGCCAACACCACGTCTCTCATGCACATACACGTACACATCCCCCCCTCCCCCCGCACTGCAAGTGGTAACCGAACCCCATCTTCACACGTACCAGCACACATGCTGCTCCCCTCCCCCCACCCCACCCCACCTCGTACAAACATGTAGCCATCATACTGTCCCCTTCTGCCGTGTGAATGCTAGCCCATCACAGGATTCCTTCCCCCCCCACCTCCCCCCTTGCCCCCCTGTCAACACATAGTCACACACATTCCTCTCGCTGTGCAAGCGTGCATGATAGCACGGGGCGCTTTCCCTCAAACACACACACACACACACTCACGCACACACAAACTCCCCTTTGCTCCTTCCTGCGAGCGCGCAGGATCATCACGGGGCTCCTGAGGACGGCGCAGGGGGCCCCCCTGAGCTACACGGCGGGCTATCTCAACTCGGCGCAGGACACGTACCTGCGCCTGGGCGCTGTGCAGTGCCTTGTCAAGATCCTGCGCGCACTCACCGCGTGGGCCAACAAGCAGCTCCAGGCGCCCGCCGCCGACCTCCTCTCCCCCCGCGACTCCTCCGCCTCTGACGCCTTCAGCGACGGCGCCGAGTCCGCCTCCAGCTTCACCAGCTGCCACCCGGGCAGCGGCGGCGGCGGCGGAAGCATCAGCGGCGGCGGGGGCGGGGGCGGCAGTGGGGGCGGCAGCGACGGCGGCGGGACGCAGGAGGGCTCTGAGAGGGGATATGAGGCGATGTCGGATATCACGTCGGAGCTGGGCACGAAGGAGATGAGCCACAGAGGGGGAGGGGGAGGGGGAGAGGGGGACGAACGCTCGTCAGTGTCGGAGTCGTCGGACGCCGCCATGTTTGAGGCGCGGCGCGCGTACAAGCGGGAGCTGCAGGTTGGTGGCAGCGCACTTCCTGTCTGTGGGTATCGCAGGCTCGCCCAACTGGTTGCTGTTTGGTTGCACTTTTTCTCAAGGGGTAAGGAAAGGGAGAGGCGTCTTCTTGCTTGTGGCCCATTCTAACTTTATCAACGGAAGGCACAAATTCGTACTGCCAGAAGGAGGAAGGGCGCTTCGCAACTCCCGCAACCCTGCTGCCTTTCAGCCCCCTGTGCACGGATGCCAGTTTGCTAGGGATGACTACGGGAACTACGGCAGCTTCCGGAACTCGGCAGCTTTGGGATCAGAAGGGAGGAGGCCACGTGCAGCAGCGAGGCGGTCCAGTTCCGCGCGTCCAGTGCGTCCATTCTTACGCGTTGGTCTCCCTCGATCGTGTTGGCCTCAGGACGGGATAGCGCTGTTCAATCGGAACCCGACTGGAGGGCTGGCGTACCTCGTTGATTCGAAGAAGGTGGGGGAGCTTCCGGAGGATGTCGCTGCCTTCCTGAAGACGGCTTCGGGTCTGAACAAGACCCAGATTGGGTCGTACATTGGCGAGCACGACGAGGCCGCGACAGCTGTCATGCACGCCTTCGTTGACTCATTCGACTTCCAGGTGCGCGCTGGCGGCTTGGTTGACCCTCCAGTTCATCCTCCCAGCATTGGCCCGACTGGCCTCTTCTTGTCATCCCGTCAACACGCTCGCAGCCCGCACACTCTCACGCAGCACGCTCGCCCGCTCGCAGCTGTCTGATAAGTGGAGCAGCTTTGCATCTGATGGGCGTGGATGGATCTGCGGTGTCATGGCAGCCTCCTGTGGAAGTCCTCCTCTCAAAGAACTGCTAGGCCTTCCTCTCGCGCTACAGTCCCTCTTCTGCTACAGCCTCTCTTTTGCTACAGCCTCTCTTTTGCTACAGCCTCTCTTCTGCTACAGCCTCTCTTTTTCTACAGCCTCTTTTGCTGCAGCCTCTCACTTGCTACAGCCTCTCCCTTTCTACAGCCTAATGGCAGGAACTGGCAGGCAGATATGCAGGCAGTGGTGAGAGAGGTGCCTGGTGAAATTGGCACCTCCCACCTTTGTGCCCCTTATTTGGGCTTCCCATGGACTGCTCTCGCTGCATACCTGCTCTTTGGAAGAGCAAGGTGGGCATAGAGAGAGTGCTCCCTGCAAGGAGCAGGAGCATGTCCCCTCTGAGGAGAAGCGCCACTAGCCTGCCTCTAAGGAGGAGCGACCTACTCTCCAGAGCATGTCTCCGCCTAGCCACGCCCGCTTTTACGCATGCGCACCCTTCTTGTTAATGCCCCTTGTCCGCACTGCGCCCTTTGCTCGCTCTCTCTTTCATGCTCCTGCACCTGATGGCCTGCCTGATGCCTGCTTGCCTGTGCCCCCCTGTGCCCCTCCTGTGCATCGCCTGTCCCCCCCTACTGTCCCCCCCGTGTGCCTCCCCCCTGCGCAGAACATGGAGTTTGACGAAGCCATCCGGCACTTCCTGCGCGCGTTCCGGCTGCCGGGCGAGGCGCAGAAAATTGACCGCATCATGGAGAAGTTTGCGGAGCGTTTTTGCGTATGCAACCCCGACGCGTTCGGCAGCGCCGTCACCGCGCACGTGCTTGCTTACTCCGTCATCATGCTCAACACCGACGCGCACAACCCCGGCGTCAGGACCAAGGTGAGAGCTCGCACCTGGAGCCGGCCGTTGCGCGCCCCTGCTTGACAGCGGGCCTTCACGGCCCCCTCCAGAGTCCCCCTCCCGGTCCCCTCCAGACTCCCTCTTGGTCCCTTCCAGACTCCGTTCCTATCTTATCCTATCCTATCTTATCCTAGACTAAGTCAACGCAGCATGGCCAGTGGCCCACAAAATTGGGCGTTCTTTCCCACATCCATTTAGGACGAACGTGTTTGCACCTCTGAAATTGCTGTTACGTGTGCACACGCAAGTCCCCACACCTTCTTAGAGTGATCCCCCCTCCCCCCACCCTCCTCCCGCCCAACCTCCTCGACACCCCCTGGATGTCCACCTCCCACTCAAGTTTCCTGCAACTTTTAAGTTGTGTGTCTGATCATTAATGCTCCAGCTTGCCTTGGTCCACTAAATCCGGTGCTGTTATTTTCATTGACCGTTTTCGACCCTGCCGGCGTCACCTTGCATGGATCGAAAACACAAGAAACGCTGGACATGCTACAGTTTCATGGGCGGCGCTGTCTACACGTTTCTAGTGCTTCAAATTCCGCAACAGTTTCCACCAGGCCTCCACAGCTCCTTGCAGTCTTGCTGCTTGCCCTTGCTGGGCCTTTATGGGAGGCATAACTCGACGTACTAAGCTTCCAAGATTGCCACACACTCCGTCAAGACGATGGCATGCGGCAACTTTCCCCCCTCCCTCCCCCAGGCTTTCGCTCCGGCCCCAACACCTTGTTAGGTGCGACCCTGAAGAACCCCCCCCCCTTCCCCTCTCCTGCAGATGACGAAGAGCGAGTACCTGCGCAACAACCGCGGCATTGACCAGGGCAAGGACCTGCCGCCCGACATGCTCGGCACCATCTACGACCGCATCGTTGGCCGCGAGATTCGCATGCACGACGAGGGCGGCAGGGGCAGCGGGCGCGCGCGGGGTGGCGGCGGCGGCGGCGGCGGCCAGAAGCCGTCGCTGCAGCGGGGCGGCTCCACAAACGGGCGCAACGCGCGCAAGGCGCGCGAGCTGAAGCGGCTGCAGGACAACGCGGACAAGCTGCATGCGTTCCAGTCGAGCGTGGAGGAGCGGGCCAAGAATCGCAGGTTGGCGCGCGCCTGCTGCTGCTGTTCCTGCTGCTTCTCCTGCTCCTGCTCCTGCTGCTGCTGGTGCCGCCTTTGCTATTGCAGCTGCCGGTGGGGTGGCGCTGTTCAGACTGACGGAGTGGTAGTGGCAGCGATGGTGCTGCTGGTACTGCTGCTGCTGCTGCTGCTGCCGATGATGATGATGGTAATGAAAGGACGCTGCTGTCCCTGCAGCTCCGACATGTACTACTTTGCGACGGACGCCGACATTGTGCGTGCGATGGTGGAGGCTGCGTGGACGCCCATTCTGCTCGTGCTCAGCGTGCAGCTCGACCGCGCGCGCGATGCCGGCCTCGGGCTGCACATCCTGGAGGGCTACCGCCACGCGGTGCACCTCACCTCACTTATGGGCATGCAGCTGCAGCGCGACGCCTTCCTCTCCTCGCTCCACAAGTTCACCATGCTCAACTCCTCCGCCAACGCGCGCCTCGCCAAGCGGCGCACCTCCGGGGTAGGACTTGCGCGCGAGCGCGCCGCCCCCTCCCCCCCACTACGGCCTGGCTCTCCAAGCTCACCCCCACCCCTACCCCCACTCCCACACCCCATTCCATCCCCGAGACTCAGATCCAGAACCAGACCCATATCTAGCTTCAGCCCTACAGCCCCAACCCTAACCCCGGCCCCAGCCCCAGCCCCAGCCCCAAAGCCGACCCGACCCTGGCAACCCGGACCCGTCCTTGGACCCTGTGCCACCCCCTCGCACTTGACCCCCTGTTCCTGCTCTCTCCTAATCCTCTCTCCCCCCACACCCCCATCTCCCCTCCACCCCTCCTTTTCCTGCTTTTGCTGTTTTTCTGTGCGCGGCGTCAGGAGATTTGCTGCTGTTGTCCAGCTGGCATCTGCAAGCACCGGGAGCCCTGTTGCGTGTGCTTGCTTCTCTTTCTCCGTGGATGTGTGAAACGGCTAGGATGCATTTCATCCTTCTTGTGTGTTCCGTTTTGAATCTCTGGGGCGCCGGCGTGTGAGGCGTGCTTCAATGTGCTGTACTCGTCAGCACACCGCACACTCTTTTTTGGGTGTCTTCTCCTCTCCGACTGCGCCTCTCTGCTGGGCACAAGTCGCTCACGTACAACGCATGGCCTCTTGCTGTGCTGGCATGCCCGCGCGCGCGCGCTCCTGCTCACATCTTGCGCTCGCTCTTTTTCCTTATGTGCACGCAGTCGCGCGCCTCACGCTCACCAGAGGCGCACTGGTGCCTCGTGCAATCACTCGCTCACCTTTTCTTAATCTGCTCGTGTCACTCACACTGATATGGCAGGCTCGACGCCCATGTTGGCTCGCCTCTCTGGCTGCGCTCGTGTCGCTCAGATGGCGAGCTTCGTGCCGCACTCGCTCACCTCACTCATAAAGGGTCTGCTCACAATGCTCTGCTCGTCTTACCCGCATGTTATCAGGCTCTCCAGAGGCGGGGGAGCACGCTCACGCTCAACTACCAGAAGCTGACGACGGCGACATCGCCCAGCAGCGGCAGCGGGAACCTCTTCCTGTGCTCATGCTGCCTCGCCTCTCGGAGCTGACCCACCGGGCTTCTCTTCTTTGCTGCGCCCTTTGCCCTCTGCTGTAAGTGAATATGCCCAACTCCCCCCCCCCTCCCCTCATAAAAAACCCACCCGCCCAGGTGGGCCCTTGCGCTTGAGGGCTCGTGTGAGGATGGGAGGATACGGAAGCAGATGGTAGTTGTATGAGAACTGCCACATATCAGCGCTGGGACACCTGAGGGACAAGAAATTAATTCCCCGTTGGGGTTGTTCCGCGCTCTGCCTAGGGCCGTGACATGTGAGCAGCTTATTGTCTCAAATGGGTCTAGGTTGTGAGCTGCTGTTGCGCGCAACTGCTAGCAGCTCGATGCTTCCTGTGCAAACTTGGCGAAGGATGCTGCGCGACGAGAGATTGAATAGTGTGCGCGCGCTCTCATGCATGCGCTTGAGGAGCCCTTGTGGCGCCCAGGCAGCCGAGGGGAGCTGTGCGACGAGAGGGGGGGCTGTTTAAGTGGCTATGCTTTCTGAAATGTTGTTGGCTCATCTATGCCCCTCGTTTCTCCTGTTTCCAATCGCTACCCTGGGATGACCCTTCATGACAATATGGTATACACGGTGGTTTCATAAGAAGTCGCTTCTAATGCTCTGCGTGCGGAGGTTTGGACCCGTCTCTTGCTTTTATATTTAAAGTGTCTGCATGTCAACGCCTCCAATCCAAAGTTTGCTGAACCAATAGCACCTAGCACCTAACGAAAGCCCTCCTGAATGCTAGTTAAGACAGACCTGGCATGTTGCCGACGAGGATAGCGTGCGAAAGCTTGGAGTGTGCGTGGTGTACGGTTGCAGGGGTCAAGAGTGATCTCGTGTTTGCTGGCTGTGACGTAGTAAGTTAACTCGCCTGCTTTTGCTTCGATGTTGACAATCTGCTCGCTGATAGTGTTGGGGGTGTGGTTCCAATGTGTATGTTCTGATTTTCCAGGATGGCGGCTGGGAAGAACGATCTGGGTACAGGTCAAGCCAAAGTGGCAGCTGTCAAAGTCTTGTTGACAGCATCTTGTGGGACCTGTATCATACTTCGCATATTTAAGTCAGCTTGTTGCTGTCCCACTAACAAGTCACCTTTCATAAATAATATGTGCTAGAAGTACTTCTTGCCCTCCTTGCCTAAGGGATGAGATCAATTGTAGTTACAGCTATAGCCCGCCTGTGATGTCTCTGGGTGGGACCAACCTTGGGAAGACATGAAAGGCGTTCTAGCAATAGCGACCATTTCTATGTCACTCCTGATGCGTCACAAATAATCATAGACATATGCTTGCTGTAGGTGTTTCATGAGATGGATTTGTGTACCTTGGCAACAAACTACTTTGGAGTTTAAAGTTGGGGCTATATCTTTGGTGGAGTGCGGAACATTCTAGCTGTCACTAAGTCATGATTGTCAGAAGCAAACGCTATACAAGGTTGCGGCATCTATATATGTCCATACATGCCATTTGCAAATTTGTGAACATTAATCACTCACATTTGTCATGCAGCCCCGCTCACAAGAGCCAAATTGCTCCACCCCTGAATAAATGTCAAAGAATCTGGATGTAGATGATGGTTGGAATTGTAACTCATATGTTGATATGAAAGATGGAATTAAACTGTGTGTACATTAGTGACGTGCTCTGAAGATCGGGCTGGTTAAGAGGTATCTACTTTATAATTTCTGTCAATATTGACAATCAAAGTAGCAAATCATTCTCTAATTGTTAACAAACATGTGAATAGCTCCTACACCTAGCTGTTGTAAGATCTTCACCGTATTTGCAATAAGCATGGAGGGTTGTATACTTGGCCGCCTCAACCGGACATATATTAGCTTGTAGATGAGTAATTACTCTCCAAGATCGATCTGGCTTAGTCACTGCAATCAAGCTATCTTGTTATTGTCTTTACAGGAGGGCCATCATAAGGTATTTTTCAACCGAAAGCTTCCATTGTGAAGGCACCAAGCAAAAAAAAAAAGAAAGTATGCAACTCTTATTTGATGAAAGAAGAATCTCAATGGTTTCCCAGGACATCTTTTAAAGCAATTTATTGCCCTGATTGCTCTTAGTTTTTGCAATTCTAGTGGGTTGGTCATAAGCACAAGGTTCTTGATGGTATTCAAAATGCCACACCTTATTGCAGCTAATAAGTTAGCTGAATGTTTGACTAAGCATAAGAGCAACTGAGCTAAGCTTACATTGTCTTACCCAGGAACTAGATAAATATTTGCAAAACATACAAATTTTCAATTTTACGCTCGTGCCACAACCTCAGGTGCCACTCAAAGACATTGCGTGACCAGCATATCACTTCAGCCAAAAGCTTCTTTCGTACCCCGAAAAGAAGGGCCATTTACGTACTACTTCAAACCCATAGGGATCAAGAAAGTCTGCAAGATTGAGGACCCTACATTATCCTCCGGTGTGAGATATGGATGCCACCTAAAAATATTACTCTCAAACAAGCTCACCTCAAAACTTCCCAATGAAAGATGCTTATAGACACACCACTTCGAATTGGGATTGTGAGCTCTTAAGTGATCTTATCAAGGCCTACTACTAGTCCCCTCGGCTAAAGATGCAAATTTTGCTACAACTAATCACATACAATACGGAAGCATTTATGTAAGCTATGAATAGGTTAACCACCAAATAAAGAAAAGGAGGGTTATTTAAGATTGCAAGCTCTTGACAAGCGTGGAGCCTCCAAAGGCAGCAGCTCCAACAACAATAAAGTGAGTTGCAAAACAAAGCTGCAGCACCACGTCAGCAGTGCTGTCCTCGGGGATAAGGTACAAACTAGCAACAAGGAGGAAGAGGGCGACAGTCAAAAGTGTGCCAGGCGTCTTCTCGTTGTCTGCAACTGACAGCACCCCAAAGAACTCAGCCTTGAAGAGGAGGCCAAGCTTCTCAATTGTGCCCAAGGACAGTTTGAAGCTCTCAGCCAATGAGAGGAGGCCAGCTTTCTTGGCCTTGGATAGCAGGCGGAGTTTCTCTCCTTGGGTGGCGCTTGAGAGCTTCGTGCGCATTGTGTCGGTCTTGTTAGAGTCTAGGCTGTCCACAACCTCTGTTATAATTTGAGCTTTTTAGGCATATTTTAGGATATTTTCTAATTTTTTAAAATACGTTATACTTTTGAATTGATGAAAGATTGCATTTTGACGACTTTCTCGCCACACACGTGTGCCGACAAATTCCGGTCGATTGGCGTAACGTATCTTCGATACTTTGCAAAAGAACAGTGTAACTAATCATGAAGTTACTTTGATTAACTACAAGAGGATTAAGTTAATTAATTACGGATTAATTAGATTAGATTAATTTAATATGGATTAATTAACTTATGACTTTCATTATTTCCGATAATGAATGTCACAATGTTTTGAATTAACGATGATCGTTAATACAAAAGAAAACCCGATACAAACCGAAGGGAGTCGACAGCCGGAATCAAACCCGCGACCTCCCGGCCGCGGCGACGCAATTCCACGGCAGTCGTAATTCAAACGAAAACGAGAAATTTACTTTGTACCCGGAGGGATTCGGACCCTCGTCCTTTGTTTGAAACGTTCACACCTGACCAATAGGTTAAAGAGTTTTCTTAAACTCCCGGTTCATCTCAGACGTAAAGGTACGCAAAACAGTCGCGACTTTTTTGGAAAGTCGCGTGAACACGCAAACGCCCTTTTGGCGCGAATCGGTTTTTCGGAAACCGTCGAAAAGTTTTTAAACGGCTACACGGCGCGTTACGAGCATTCAGCCAAACGGGTTGCACCCCTTCGCCTTTTTTTGTTGAACATGAACCAGTGCCCTAGCACGTAACTTGAAGCACTCCAGTGCCTCATGTTGTGCAAGTATATATACTTGCAAGAGTCATCGTGAGTGAAATTCTCACAAGCACGCATTCTATGACTTTACGTTCTTTTTCTCATAGCCTCAAGTATTAGAAATACGCGAAGTTGTCGTTGATTCTTCCATTAGTGATTAACTTTTCTTGAACACCCAGCAAAGATCCTTGAGAAAAGCAGAAACATTACATTGGTATCGGAGCCGATCTCGATTTCTCATGGAATGTTTTTTATTAGTGGTTGGGGAAATATATTTTAGGGGCAATTCTCTCTCAGGTTGGTCACCCATCTCAGTTTTGCCCAACGACCCGGTCGCTTACCATAGTTCTCGGCCAAATTGCTGACCGGTCATCCATCCCACTCCTGCCGTGCGCTACGGTCGCTTATCGTAGTTTTTGGGGCAGCAACCTCGGCTTCCACATGGAGACCGCCACTGGTGCCGATGCTGCTGCTACAGACACTGCAACCGCTGCCACGGCCCAAGCCGCCGCTACACTGACCAACGTTGCGGCAGCCCTTCATTCTCCGCTCGTTGTTCTTCAACATCCAGCCGGTGGACTAGGCGCCAACACCCAGGAGCCAGAGGAACTTCTTACCCCTCGCTCCTATCAAGCAAATGTGTTCGCTCGATTCCAAGCCTTGACTATGGACAATAACAACATGGGAGTTGTTCTTCACAATTTGGGCATTATTATGGGTCGCACGGTGGAACGCATTGCTCTCTCTGACGCAACTAATGCCCGATTGGCGCAAATCGTCACCAGCTTGGTTGCCAAACTCGACGCTAATCCAGTTTCTCCTTTTTCTTTGCAGGCTGCACAAGGGGGGGCGGGACCATCTGGCCACGCTATCAACGCACCTAACCAGCCCGCCCACCCTGGGCAGGCCTCGGCACCGACGCCTTCATACAAACCCTCTCCACCCAAAGAGTTACAAGGGGGGTGGTTGCGATGTTCGTCGTTTCCTAAAGGAACTCAGGACATTCTTTGTATTAGCCACGATCGCTCCGGTCGACCAAGCCATGATGGCTTCCACTTTTTTTAAGGGGGATGCCTCTCAGCTGTGGCATGGGCAAGACCGTCAGCCGATGACGTTTGAGGAATTTAGTCCAGAGTTACTGAAATGAATCGACTTACCAATAGACAATTGACATTTGTGGCAGTCGGGTGCTCCGGAGGACTCACCTCTTTCTCAACCACTTCTTCAGGTTGGGGGGGTACCTCTTTTAGCAGTAGACATTAAATTCTATTTGGTTCCAGCTTTCGATGAACTCCATTGCATTTAGCAATTTCCACCCTCCTGAAAGCCTCTTCTTTTCCTTCATTTGCCGTCCATACAAAGTGAGTGTCATTTTCGTGTTCTTGCCGAACATTCCGGGTTTTAGATGGTTCTCGAGAGCCCAGAAGAAAATCTACATTTTGCCTTTGCGCCGTAGGGCGGGCTTGGTTTTTCTGGAAGCCATGTGTACTAATCCCTCATAGGATGACCTCTGCGGGTAATAAACAATAGATCTGTTCATTACTCGCAGAGGTCATCCTATGAAGGATTAATTTTCTCTCGAGTAGAAAACAATATGTATTGTTTTCTAACGGAGATAGATGGACCACAGTATAGACTTTTATGGTTTGGCCTGTACAGGCTACGTGTATGTGCAACGACCCCCCGTCCACTGGGTTTTTTTGATGAGCTCTTCGAGCCTAAATGCACCAGCTACCATGTACAACCTGCAAAAACATCATCATAAACTATGGACTTGTTTATGGTATAGCTGCCAAGGCAGCCAAACTCACATTAAACTTACAGAGCCACGCAAAATAGACTTTAAGAAAGTCTTTCTTCCAAGATTCTATGGTAGACTTGGTTATCTTTGAGTCTGAAAACACCCAGACAAAAAGAATGTTTGGAAATTTTTTGATTCTGTTAGAACTGCAATGCCAGAACCTAATTGGACCTCAATAGGCTTGGTTATAACTCCTCCCGAGATACTTGAGGCATCTCCAAGGAATATTTTTCTATTCCCTTGGGTGACAGTAGGCAGCCTTAGCCGCTCAACTAAGTCCTTATGGATAAAAGTATGTGACGCTCCTCCGTCGACAAATGCCCTCACCTTCCTACCTGCAATCATATACTGCAGTAGGATAGGGGGGACTGACTTTTCCTGACTTTCGCATTGTTCTCCTGACTTAGGAAAGAAATGTTGGACATCAGGTGGAACAAGACCATCCAGAATATGCACTCTCTAAAGGTCCATATTCTTGATAGTCTCATTTATGTGGTAGTCAGGAATGCATAGAGAATCTATTTCAGCAGGACTCATAATACCTGCTACGAGGGTAGCTAGTGACGATTCACTATCTCTAACATCCTCACAGTCAGTAGATTGGATTACTGACTGTTGCTGTCTTTCAAAGGCCGGTCCTTCCTCTCGACCTTTGGGAGGTGCTTGCTAGGACACTGCTCTATGTAGTGGCCCAACTGCTGGCAATGGTAGCAGATAGATTTTGCTGCGGCTGGTCTCGGCTTAGTCCTATCACCACCTCTTTCATAATCACCTCGAGAGTATCCACCTCTCCCTCTAGACTGTATAGAATTATACTCATACTCATACTCATCACTCTGCTCGTCCTTCGCCTGATCTCTTTCGATTGCATTATAGGAACCATGTGGCTTTTTGACCATCTTAGACACTAAAGCATTACTCTGGCGCTTGTAATTGAACTGTTGCTGATCCCCGGCATCAGCATCTGGGATCAAGTCAGCTAGTTCCTCGTAGTTCTATTCAGCAAATTGATTTGAGACCTAGGATTTTAAGCCATACCTGAAGTAGGCTATCGTATACAGCTTTGGCAATTCTGGCAGCTTCATCATGTTCTCCTGGAAATTTGAGCAAACTCAGCAACTGAGGTGGTCTGCCTCAGTGTTAGGAAGATTATAGCATAGATAGCTTTCTCCTACTGATTGGTAACATCAAACTTCTCATGCAGCTTCTCGACAAACTCTACCCAAGTAGGGTTACCGAGTGGGTGACCCTTACGCTCTCTTTTCCAATACAACCACCAGTCTGCTGCACTGCCTTTTAGTAGAGCACCAATGTGCCTGACTTTCTCGTAGTCTTGCAGTTCTGAGTAGTTCCCCAGCCACTGCTCAACATCAGCGAGAAACTTGATCAAGTTGTACTTTTTGTTTGTCTCAGGGTCATAGTCGTGAGGAGGTTTCGGCTTTGGCTTACTCGCCCCTCTGCCACCACCACCAGTGGTATGAGAACTCAGTTGGTCTCTGTCACGCAACAATGCCATCATGATCCTTTGTCCTCCTGCTGGGACTGATACATGCTCGCCATTTGCGATTACATTTGCACAAATAAAGCTCCCAAATCTACATTCTGAGGTGGTAGCCCAGCAAACGCAGCAGCTGCAATATTAGCTCTATTAGTAGCAGCCTTGGCACTCCCGATTGTTGTCGCTTTGGCTATACTCGTTGCACTCAGTTGCCTGCGAACCTGAGGGAGAGGTATAATAGTAGGCACAACAAGAGCTTGGTTTTGAAAAGTGGCTCTTTCTGCCATCAGCTCTTCTATCGTCCTTTTACCGGGGGCCCTCATGTATACTGCATCCTGCTCTCTCTCTCTCTCTCTCTCTCTCTCTCTCTCTCTCTCTCTCTCTCTCTCTCTCTCTCTCTCACACACACACACACACACACACACACTTTTTCTATAGCAGGCCAGTGCACGTGTGCCTCTGCAGGAGCTCCCTCTCTCTTGCTCTCGATGGCCTGCAGCGCTCCTACCTGTCTCGCCCTTCGCTGTGATTCTCTCACTTAAACATCTGATGGTGCTTCTGGTCAGTGCCTCGAACCACTCGCGTTCTGTTAACATATGACATGCTCACACTCTCACGCAGGTCAAGAGTGGGAAACAGACGGCGGGGAAGGGCGCCAGGACCGTGAGGAGGACAGGTGTCGTACCGCTGTCGTGCCTCGTCCCCAGAGGCTGCGCCAATCAAGAGTTGCAAGCAGCGAGAGCGCGTGACGCTTGCCGCCTGGCACCTTAAGCGTACAGCTCGGCTCCCATATCGGAAGACGCGGGGTCAGCTGCTGCAGGATGCGTGGTGAGAACGCGCCCTTCGTTCCTCAGCCTGGTTTGCCACACATGCCTGCTCCCGTCTCGCCAATCCTCCCCTCCCCTCTCGGCCCCCACTTTCTATTGTACTCTCTCTTTGATGTATAAGACTCACCTTTCCCCGTGCTACCTTTTGCCCACTCCCCCCTTGCATTCATTCCTTTCTCCCCGTCCTCCCTTAGGGGAGGGAGCCCGTGCATGCCTTCAATTTAGAGAGTAGGATGTAAGCAGAGAAGCGAAGTTCTGATCAAGAGGCGCGCGTGTGCGTGTTGTTCCCTTGCGCTGTACAGCCCAGCAGCTTCCCCGTGTCCGCCGGCGCATTGGCGGCTGTCAGGAAGCTGACGCGGGCATGAGGGGCTGGCGTCCAAGAATGTGGCGCAGCACAGGAGCAGCGGCAGGCGGCAGCAGCAGCTGAGGATGACACGTGTGGCTGCTCTGCGCAAGAAGACTGCAGCAAGGACCGGAGAAGACCGTAGAAGTTTGAGAGTAACAGAGAGCCATGGCCAGGGCACGATTGGCACAGACACCGGCAACCGTGCGTGCGCCTCTCTGCCTACGTGTCGTAAGATCGAGCACAGGAGGCCCGAATGTAAGACTAGAATAGTTGTAATGTGCACTTGGTCGTTGTGGAAGTGTGAACGGGGTTCGTTGCCAAGTGGTGTGAAGGTAATCCGGAGGGAAGCCTGAAGAGGGCTTTGGGGCTCTGGAGCTCTGGGGCTCCTTGTGTATGTAGGCAGAGAGCGGCTGTGCGAGCACCTGGTTGTTGCTGCCCCGCACTGCTGGCAGTCGTTATCTCTCAGACCCTGATGATCTGCATTTGCAGCTCGCGTGCCTGCATGCATGCATGCATGCCGCCAGTCTGGGGGCCAAAGCTTTGTGGAGTATGCAGCGCCCAGCGTGTACGCAACGATTGGGAGCGCGGGCGATGCGTGCGAGCCAAGGGCCAGCTTGGCCTCCTCTCTGGAGAACAGCCAGTCAGTCGTGCACTTTTTGGATCTTGTCAGCTGCAGGGAGTGCTGCCCACTTTGAGTTTTGTTGCGTCGCTTTGAATGTCGCATGTGGTTAGGAGACCGCTAACAATGAATGTACACCTGGCGCATATCGTCTACCATCGTCCATCAGGCATGCGTCTGGGCCAACAGAAACAAGCAGGAAGGAGCAGCGTATCTTTTTTTTTTGTTGGGAACATTTGAGGACATGCATATAAAGAAGGTGAATATGTTCCCAACTTCTTGGTTGCGGCAGAGAAATTGCTGGGACAAGCTTTCAACTCTTTGTCATAACCGGCTTGTTTTCTAGCAACGTCAGAACCGGCCTATTCATTAGAGGTTAAGTCATACAACTTGCTGGTGTATATGTGTTTTTTGAAAACCCCGTCAGTCCTTTCTTCTTTACCTCCAGTGCTTTCAGGTGTGCAAGACCAATGTCGGAAATCTCCCAAATGTATGATCACACAGTTTGAGGTGTGTCGACAATTGGCAGCTGGGGCACACAGAATGTGCATGCAGACTACTTTGAACACAAACTTGGACCTTTAAAAACATATACGTTGATAGCAAGTAGACACTGCTCGCGAGCTCTGGAGGATCGCTCTTTATGGAGCTCACAGCTCACATACTATAAATACTTCAATCTTCCCCATCTTTGCTGCGCTCTCTCAAGTTGTACATTCAAGTAAATCTCGAAGAATAATACTTCTCTAAGCATGCGTGGGCGCCTGGACTTGAGGACTTATCAACCCATCACGTTTCCATCCAAGAGCTGCAGCTCTCATATGATTCTAGCTCATTCTACCGAGGACAGACAGCCTCTGCTATTTGGGCAGGCCCTTAGAACATGCTGTTGATAAAGTGCAATATGAGCTGCCTAACAAGGCCGAAATACAACATCTAATTCTCCACGCAACTGACTCTAAGAGGATGCACCCTATGCAGCCGTTACATCTTAACTCTTAGTAAGCTAAGAGCCGCCGCTTTCATCTGGACCCTAACGCTGCTGGCTGCTCTATGTTAAACCTCGAAACAGACAGGAACAGGCTACATCGACCGAGCGTCAAATATTGAGTTTCAGGCTTAGAATAGAAAGCCAGACCACAAAATCCACACACACTTGTGCACCTTGCAACTAAGTAATGGAAGAGACGGTCTGGAGTAACAATCGACTACCTCCTGGATTCTTTTCGTACCTGGCCGGGTTTGGCCTAGGCCCTAACGGGGGGGCACCTTACCATCAGCTCACCAAATTGGAGAGCGAGAGAGAGGGAGAGACGGAGAACAAGGGAGAGGGAGAGCGAGCGAGCGAGAGAGCGTGAAAGTGAGAGATCACATCAGGGCTGTGAGGGCTGCTCTGAGTCCACTTTGACGACTCCCTCCTGCCTGCCGCTGGCCTTGGGCTGCCCGCGGCTCATGCCGAAAGCCGGCCCAGAAAGAGCCCCGCCCTTCACGCGGGCCACCAGCTCCAGCACCAAGTATAAGGCTGCCAGAAGGCCAAGCTCGACGGAGAACAGGATATAGAGGGGCTGCACGCGTGTATGTGCAGGCGCCACACACACACACACATACACAAGAGCAAGGACGAGTGTGAGGTCAGTAGAGTTCCGCGAGCAAGATGATGGAAGGGGCCCTGCAAGCACTGCGCATGAGTGTGCACGAAGTGTTTGTCTCTTGGATAGAGAGGGAGAGCAAGAGGAGAGGAAGAGGGAGNGTCCGTTCAAGAGTATACATCCAGATTTCACGCCCTCACTCTTGAGATCCCCAACATGTCTCTCGAGGAGAAGATTGACCGTTACATCTTTGGCCTCAAGCCCAAGGTGGCAAAGGAAGTGGAGTTACGCGACTTAACGGACTTCTCAAAGATCATTGAAGTGGCCCAAAAGATGGATACCTTGATTTCAAGCACTCCGTGCCTTCATCTTCACGGGTACCGACGACGCGGGTGTACGCAGCCCCTCCCACATCCGAATCTGGACCCACACCCATGGAAATCGGAGTTATTAAAAGGGACCCCGCGGCTGCTCGGAAGAGTGGAAGACCCTCCAATGATACTTATGATGCAAGAAACCAGCAAGGAGTGAAAGCAAGACCCTCCCCGGCTGAAAAAGAAGCTCTCATGACGGTTGGACTATGCTTTTATTGCAAGGAAAAGGGCCATCGTGCACTCTCATGCCCCAAAAAGTTGTCAAAAAACGGACAGCGCCGGTAGGCCAGGAGCCTACCACCCCAAGACCCACTTCACGAGAACGCAACAAGACAAGTGAGGTGGAGACCCCCGTTAGAGACGACGTCCCAGCCCCAATGAGTTTGAGAGGTAGCCTTGGAGGAGAGAAGGTCCACATCTTGGTGGATAGCGGAGCTCAAGGCAACTTCATTGCTGCAGATTTTGCCACCAAGCACGATATTACTATGCGAACTCTTGACCACGACGAGGAGATTATGATGCCCGATGGATTCTCCTATACTACCCCTTCCAAGAAGACGTACCCCTTGGCACTCTCTATCAAGTCCTTCAAGGATAGAGTAGTGTTCTCCCCCATGCAATTGGGCAAGTACGACGTCATCCTAGGGACGCCTTGGTTGACCAAGCACAACCCCCAAGTTGATTGGAGGACCGGTACTATCAAGATCAAGAATGACATCACTTCAAGAATCTGTATTTTGCGCGCAATCCAGAATATCCAGACCCAAGACATCCAGAAGCCGGCACACGAGATACTATTGTCCGCCCTCCAACTCAAGAGACTTGTGAGGAAGGGACACGAGCTTCTTTTGGCCTTGATCACGCCAAAAGACATCAAGAAAGACATCGAGAGTCAAGAAGGCAACCCCGTTCCCAAGGAGATACAAGAAGTCTTAAAGAACTACAAAAAAAGTATTCTCCCCGGAATTGCCCAAGGGCTTACCCCCCAAGAGATTCGTAGACTACAAGATAGAGTTGGAACCCGGAAATGAGCCCATTTCTCAGCCTACGTTCAAAATGTCATACACGGAGCTAGATGAAGTCAAGAAGCAAATCAAGGAGCTACTGGAGCATGGCTTCATTCGACCTAGCAAGTCGCCATTTGGAGCCCCGGTGCTATTTGTCAAGAAGAAAGATGGTACCTTGAGGATGTGTGTGGACTATCGCGCCCTCAACAAGATCACCATCCAGAATCGATACCCGCTGCCGCGCATGGATGAGCTCATGGATTGGCTGGTTGGAACCAAGTACTTCACGAAGATTGACTTACGGAGCGGCTACCACCAGATTCGCATCGCAGAACCGGACATAGAGAAGACGGCATTCAGGACAAGATATGGACATTTTGAGTTCATGGTCCTGCCATTTGGACTCACCAACGCGCCAGCAACTTTCATGACTATGATGAACACCATATTTCAGCCCATGTTGGACAAATTTGTGGTGGTATTCATCGATGACATCCTTATCTACAGCAAGACCCTTGAAGAGCATGCGAGACACTTGAAAGAGGTCCTTGAAGTATTGAAGCAAAACAAGCTATTTGCGAAGGAGTCAAAGTGTGAGTTTGCCAAACAAGAAGTGGAGTTCCTAGGTCTCCACGTGACTGCTGATGGCATCAAGATGGACCCCAAGAAGACCACGGTGGTGGAGGAATGGCCAACCCCCACGACGAAGAAAGAACTCCAATCATTCTTGGTATTTGCCAATTGGTATAGGAGATTCATCCAAAGCTTCTCACACATAGCAACCCCCCTGACAGATCTACTCAAGAAGGACAGGCTTTATACATGGACCGAGAAAGAGGAAGAGGCATTTCAAGAGTTAAAGCGAAGATTGACCACATCCCCGGTGCTCACACTCCCAAGTCCAAACCCAGATTGGCCCTTCCACGTCATCATCGATGCATCTTCCTATGCANCACGTCATCAT
>WELA01009122.1:0-26924 GCA_009602735.1 Mesotaenium endlicherianum | reverse complement strand
CCCCCCCCCCCCCCGGATGCTCGTGCGCCTGCTCATGCTCGTGCTCCGGGGAGCCCCCCTTACTTGCGGGTGGCCCCGAAGTGCTCGACGAGGAGCTCCTGGACGACAGGCACGAGGTCCTTGATGGGCACCTGGCTGCGCACAACGTCGCCCAGGTGGCTGTCGGCGCCGATGCGGCCGCCCATGAAGATGTCGACGCCCTCCACGGGCTTCTTGTTCTCGTCGCGCGCCATGCAGCCCATGAAGCCGAGGTCCGCCACCTGGACCTGCGCGCACGTGTTGGGGCACCCGGTCCAGTGCATGCGCACCGGGCGCGTGAAGTTCATCGTCTCCGCCAGCGCCTCCGACAGCTGCGCACACGCACACACACACGCACAGACACGGACAGACACGCACAGACATGCACGCAGTGTGGCAGGGGGGCAGGAGATTCAGCCACGGATTCCCATCTAATTGCAATGTGCGCTCACATACACGCACACGCACACGCACACACACGCACAGACATACGCAGGCACGTACACACACACAACCAACCCGCGGCATATGTGGTCCTTGACACTTCTCAAGCTAAGCTGCCCTTGTTTCCGCTAGCTACTCCCCAATGCTCACAATTTCTCTTGAAACTTTACCTCCCCCATCCACAACACCCCCCCTTTCCCCCCCTCCCCGGCCAATAAAGGAAGCGCCACCAGGCCGCCCCTCTCCTGTATCTAGGGCCATCAAGAGAAGGATCGCATACAGACTAAGCCAGCCACACATCTGCGTGCATGGACAGGTGTCACCTGCAAGATCTGCCTCTCTGAGCGAGACTTAGATTGAACAGGAGCAAGGCTATCGGCTACTGATTCGCAGAGCTGGCTTCAGCAATCAACACAACTGGCACTCTGAGCTTTCACATGGACGACGCGCGCTTACACTACAAGCCTCCTCCCCCCCGCCCCCTACATCCCCTGGCCCCCACTTCCTTGATTGCTCCTCCTCGCAAGTGCTAACACGGCCCCCAGGAGACGACGTGCAGCACGATGCCCCCTTCAGAGGGAGAGGAGAAAGAAGGCGCGACCGAAGATGCTGAGTGGCGTGCTCCAGCTGCTCCCTTTCCGGGAGGAAGCTTGGCGCTACCACTCTCTCCATGATGACGACCAATGACTTTGACGAGTAATCATGCAACGCGCTTGATGCCTCTTCCTACGAAGCCCCCGCCGCCCTCTCCCAATGGCACCCCAAAATGCTGGTGAGTTCCCAATGCCACCCTTTCAAGAGAACACGACTCTAAACGGTACCTTGTGCCAGTTATGGTGCCACCGCAGCTGTGGTGCCAGTGCTAGTGCCAGTGATGGAGCCAGTGCTAGTGGCAATGACGTCGGTGCCAAACAAACAAATCTATATCGTGGGGCTAGCAGTAACAGTCGGCCAATCACTCCACGCTGTCAGGGCCGTCAGCACCGTCAGCGCCACCGACGGCCCTGCGACGGCCCTACGACACACCAGCCAGGTGGCAAGCCGAGAGCGGAGGAGCGGGAGAGGGGCCAGCAGCGGCGCACACACCTTGATGCCGTTCTGCTTGGTCTCGATGATGGCCTGCCCACAGAACTGGTTGCCCGTGCACGCCACCAGTCCCTTGCTCAGCATGTGGGGGTCCACCGGGAACCTCTGCTGCAGCAGCGGCTCCTGCAGCAGCGCCTCCACCTTGGCGTCGGGCACGTGCGGGATGATGATGTTCTGCTCCACCGTCAGACGCAGCTCGCCCGTGCCGTACTCGTCGGCGATGCGCGCGAGCTCAAACATGTCGTCCGCCTGCTCTTGCGAGCGAGTGCGTGCACGCAGCCGTGTGCGTGTGCAGGCGTGTGTGCAGGCGCGTGCGCACGAGCACCACCAAGGCAAGCAGACGGAGAGGAGCAAAGGTGTAAGAGTGTGACGGGCAAGCGAGCAAAGCGGAAGGCGTGAAGGAGGGGGAGGGGGAAGGGGGGGGAGGAGACAGCGCATTTCTGATAAGGGGCAGCCCACATCATCATGCGCAGATGATACCCTGGAAGATGCAAGCAGAAAAGTTTCAGAACTTCGTGCATTGGCTGAGGTCAGGGCCTCCGCGGCCATTGGCAATTCCCAAACATTGTGCTCATGCGGGCAAACCTGTGCCACTATTCATGAAGTCGTGTCTTCTATCTCCCTGTATGTGCGTGTGTGTCTGTGTGTGTCTGTGTCTGTGTGTGTGTGGGTGTGTGTGCGCGCGAGTGTGTGTGTATGCACGCGTACATGCACGTACGTGCTCGTGCTTGTGCCACAAGTCTTCTCATCCTCATCTTGCAGCCTTATTACACCAACACACAAATCTCACTCCCCCTGTGTGGCAGCCTACTGTCCACAGCACACGCTCGAGCCATTCTCTGCCAGCCTCTTTTCAGACGAATCCACAATGCAACCAACTCTCCCCACTCATTCACCCAATCACTGCCCTCAATCACAATACATTACACTACACAGCACACCAAACCACATCCGCGCAGCCAGCCACTCCCGTGCATTAGAATGAACCAGGGGAGGGGAGGGGAGGGGGGGGCAGGGGGGAGAGAGGGGGGGGAGAAGGCACCTGCAGGCGGCCAACGGGGACGAGGACGCCCACGTAGTTGAGGCCCGCCTGCTTCTGAGGGTGCACCCCAAAGTAGTCCCTGCGCTGCCACGTGGGGTCGATCAGGTCGGTCTCGGCCGCTCTCGCCAGGGGCTGGCCACCTGGCATCCTCTTCTCCACCTCCTCGCGGAAGGTCTCGATGCCCTGCCGCCGGCGGGAAGAAAGAAAAGGTGTTGCGAACAGCACGGTAAGCACGTGCGCTGCAACAGATTTCTCAGGCGGGCATCCGCCCATGGAGGCAGATGCAGGTGCGCAGAAGCAGATTTTGCCAAATGCACAAACGCTCGCAGACACCCACAAGCAAGCACGCACGCGTACACAAGCGCTCTATTCACCATGCGCCAGAGCGGTGGCTAAAGCTCCAGGGAATGCTAGAAAGATGTAGACACAGATAGAAGGTCTTGAAGCTGAGGGGTCGGGCAGCGGCAGGAGCAGCACCGGCATCAGCAGCCTGTGGTGAGTGTGTCTTCATTTATGTGTGTCTGTATGCGCTAACGTGCACTCTAACGTGCATGCGTTCGTGGGGGTGCGCGTGCATGACAAGAAGAGGCAAGAGTGCGAGAGAGCAAGAGATAGAGCAAGAGGAGAGCGAGAGGGGAGAGCGAATGGGTTGCTCAATTGCTCGAAGAGGAAAGGGAGGCAGCCCGCCGCTTACGAGTTCGTCGATAAGCCACATCATGCGCGTCTTGGCGCGCTGCCCGCGGAAGCCCAGGTCGCGAAAGGCCTCCAGGATGGCGGCGCAGAGGGGCACCACGTCGCCCTCGGGCACCCAGGTGTCCATGGGCACGGCCTCGGCGCAGCGCTTGGCGGAGAAGAAGCCGCCCACGAGGATGTTGAAGCCGAAGACGCCGTCCTTGACAGCTGGCATGTAGGCGAGGTCGTTGATGTGCGGGTGCTCGAAGAGGTCGTGTGAGCCGATGACGCACACGTTCCACTTGCGCGGCCTGCACGCGTGTGCGCGCGCGCGAGTCACGAAAGAGTGTTTGAGACGCGCCCACCTCAAGCATTTAATGACTTCTGAGGACCCAGCCCAACCCAGGCCCCAACGCACCCCGTACAGGACAGCCACCAAGCCTCGACAAGCCCAGACCTATGCTTGAGCCGTCCCCACCCTGAAGAAGGAAGGATTTTTATACAGCAGCGGCAATCTGTCTACGGAGTTCACGGCCGATTTTGAACCCATCAGCAGCAGCAGCTTTTTTGCAAGAGCACCTACAGAGTCGACACCAATGGCCGAGATCAACTGGAGTCATCGCCAGCATCAGCATCAGCATCAGCATCAGCAGCAGCAGCGGCAGCAGCAGCCGGGAAGCTGGAACTCACAGGTTGGTAACGGCCACGTTGCCCTTGCCGCCCGAGATGATGTAGTCGTTGAGCAGCTGGTTGTAGGGGCGCGTGTCCACGATCTCAAACGGGTCGATGCCCGCCAGGGGGTTGCCCACGGCGTTGCGCACATTGTCCATGCCGCTCTGGATGGACGTCAGCCCCACCTGCGCGTGTGCGTGTGTGTGCGCGAGGATGCGCGTGCATGCGTGTGTCAGTGGTGGGAGCGTGTGGGCGTGCCGTTCTTTTGTCATCTCCAATGTCGGCCGAAGGCAGCACAGCAGCAGCGCCAGCAGCAGCATCAGCATCAGCAGCACTCGCGGGTACCGCACAGCACAAGGGAGGGAGTGGAATGTAGGGCAGGGATGACTGACGATAGCCCATGGAATGGATAAGAGGGGATCTGAAGTTGTGGGTCCAATCCGGCAGCAGTCACGGAATGTGTCATACCCCTTTCTCCTCATTTGAAAGCTTCAAAGCATCCCAGGACATGGGCTCTCTCTCTCTCTCTCTCTCTCTCTCTCTCTCTCTCTCTCTGTGTGTGTGTGTGTGTGTATTGCAGCTTCCATTCTCACTTGTAGGCTGCAAGAGCAGTGCGTAGATTGGGCTAAGTCGCAAGTGTCGCAGAAATGGAGGATAGCACACGTACTAGGGCACGGAATACTGCATGACTACAGGGTGCCATCAACTTTCTTCCCATTAACTTTTTTTCCAGCCTCTCTCTCAAAGACCTATCACAGTGCCTCCAGGAAGTGGAAGTCCAAGCAGTAATGGCCTCTCGGACGTACCTCCTCAAGGCCCCTAATGATGGCAGGGCCGTCGGCAAGGGTGACACCTCGGATCTGCCAGTTCTGGCGGGTGGTGACGTCAGCGCAGCCGTCAGCGCCATACTTCTGGATCACGCCTGCCAGGAACCTCGTCTGCTCGCTCGTGGTGACGCCATTTGGCAGCTTCAGACGCATCATGAAGCGGCCGTCTGCTCACAGCGAAGGAGGTGTTCACGAGGCGATGAGACACAACTCTTCTCGCGGAGTGAGTGGTGCAATTGTTGCTCTAGAATATGTAGATATTGCTGATACTTTAACAAGTTATGGTCGAGAGAGAGAGAGAGAGAGAGAGAGAGAGAGAGAGAGAGAGAGAGAGAGAGAGAGAGAGAGAGAGAGAGNAGAGAGAGAGAGAGAGAGAGAGAGAGAGAGAGAGAGAGAGAGAGGCAGAACACTCAGAGGTGCACATGCAGCTGCTTGTTTGAATGAGCACACTTCCACGAAATATGTCATGTGTTTGTAGCCTGCAGCGGCTGTATGCATTTTGGACTTGCAATCGAGAGTAGAAGAGGGGAATAGGAAATGCTGGAGTGATCTGACACGTGTGCTGAGAATGCAGGTGGAAGGGCCCTGAAGCAAAGAAGGGGAGGTGCAGAAGGGGGACGAGGAGGAAGAACAGGGAGGAAGAAGAGGGGGGCGAGGAAGGAAGGTGCGGGAGTGAGGGTGAGGGTGTGCACGTGCTGGTGAGTCATAGGAGGACTAACATACATGCGTGCTTGCGGCGATGGAAGAAGCCGAGCCACTTGAGGCGGGTGTCGATGTCGTCCTTGCCGTCCTTGTTAGAGTCGATCTCTTCAAAGGGCCTCTTGGCGAGCTCCTCGAGCTCGTTGTCAATGAAGAACTTCATGGGCTCCTTTGCGATCTTGATCTGCGGCAGAGGGAAGGGCGAGGAGGAGAGACAGGTGGAGGGGAAGGAGTCTATGGCTTGAAAAAAAGGGAGAGGAGGGAGAAGTCGCTGTCATATGCGATGAAGCTTGCCAGCAGGGATGGCAACAAGCAAAGTTAATGAGACAAAAATCAGGCACAGTATTTTGATGATGCGAGGATATCAAGCGCGTGCTAGAGGGCCCCAGCAATGCAGAAAGGGAAGGTGGGACATTTTGAATGGGCAGACAGATACGCCAGCCTGTAGGAAAGCATATACCAGAGATTACTCACAAACAAAATAAAAAATAAAAACGGGCTCAACATTGTATAAAAAAGAGTACAAACTTGCCACTTTTCTCAGCTGAGAGCCTAGTAGCATACACTTGTGAATCCTACTGGCCAGTGTTGGGAGTGTTGTTAGAGTGTAGCTGAGGGGGCAGAGGGGGAATCAGGACACTCAGTTGACTTCCCTCCAGCAAACCTCTAGCAACATGCTTGTCTTCTTGAAAACGCAGAGCATGAGCTTAAGGTGAAAGGTGCAAGACAAGCACACTGCTGAATTTGAGTAGGAATGGCCCCGGTGGGTGTTGATCTCTAATGTCTGAAGACACTTCGGAAGTCACAAATCTAATGGAACAGAAGGAATTTTATTTACAACAACTAAGTACAAATACTGGGGCTCCAGGGGGGGAGGAGGGGGGGCAGGGTTTGCGTCAAGATGTGCACGGAGGAAGTCTACACACAAGCAACAGCATCTCCTTCTCTCCCTTACCTTCTCCTGGGGACTCAAGCTGGTGCGATACTCCTCCTTGAGCACCCAGTAGCCATCCCTCTCCTCCACCCGGGGAACCAATCTGTCCGCACTGATCTCTGTGGGGGCTGAGGGAGCAGCAACGGCCTTGGCTGCCACGTCACGCGCAGTCTCACCCTCCTTGCCACCTGGCACACTCGCGGAGCAGACGACTCCTGCCCTGTCGGTACAAACACGAGGCAAGGGCCAGACCATTGATCAGTAAGGAGGCACATGCTACGGAGAGCGGACCAGGACTTTAGACTTTGCTTGTTGCCCAACCATGGAAATGTGCACCACTGTAGACTGTCTCCTTGCTTTTGTACTTCGCCTGCTGCGGAGCAGCACTAGAAGAAGCAAAAGGCACCGCGAGAGATCCCTTCATTGCCCTCATGCTGCCAATTGCTGGAGGCGCCTAAGGGACAAGAGCGCGCACACCTAGAAGGTTATCAAATGCAATCAAGCAGACAGAGGAAGTACACCACGTGTCACTGAAGCCATACACGGCCTTTCTTCCCAGCTCCAACATAGTGAGATATCTTGCATGAAGGGCAAGGAATGCACGTCATGGCCCCCTCACGCATTGCCCTTCAGAAGAAGAAAAGCTCCACTAGCATATCTCTAATGCAAATCACCCTCTACCAGCCACCAGCACCCTCACTTGGTTTTCCAATAATACCCGTAACAAACTGTAGAGGTGCTTATAGTACGATACTTCTAAACGCGTGTCAGAGACACATGAGCTTAAACGTTCTCCAGCTATGTCTTCACTCTCACCACATGGACCAACTTATAGATGAGTGGCCCTCGTACTATTCACGTTCACGCATCCTTCTCACTGACAGCACCTTACTGCTATAGGCGTATTGAGAAGCTCACAACAACTTGCCGGGATCAACTAGCATCTTGCCCTTCAATAGATTCCCAAATGACCCCCCCGCCCCTGCATTGCGGAGTCAGTGTAGCAGCTGAATCGCTCTTTTGGTTTTATCATGAAGACAAAAGCTTGTGACGTGAAGTCACCTTTAAGATCCAGCACAGCATTGCATACTCGTGGATGTACTTGCAAAAAAGGTTAAGGCACAATATTTGATTGTAATAGTCATTCACGGCTCTTGGCACACCAGATCCTCTAGCACGTCTAAACAACAAGCAAAATTTATCCCACTACTGAGGCTTCCACCCTTGATTTCTCGGTTGACCACTTAAACTTCTCTGGACCCTGCCTCACTGTGCCACGAAATGCAACAAACGATGTTTATGCTATCAAATCAATGAAGAAAATAATGTGAACGGAAGTCACGCAGAGGCATAGCCCATCTGAATTACCTTCTGGACCTTCTCGAAAATTTCACTTCGTTTGAAATGTTGCCAAATATATCTGAAGAAGATTTCCCGATAGATGACCCAATAATTCCCGTCAAGCTCGAGTGGAGAGTTGCTGCAACTGTCGCCATGATTTGGTGATATTTGCTCACTGCGTAACTCAGCAATGTATCTATTTTCGGCCACTTATAGGACCTGTATAGTTCTCCGAAGGCAGTCAGGGGCCTACAAAAAGAAGAGAGTGAACGGACTTGAGCTTCCCTACACAATGTGTTGCTCTTTGGGTCCGATCTCTATTGAAATAGCATCAGAAATAACAATGCAAGTGTCTTATCGAAGGTGTGATCACTTCTGTATAAACCACTTGGACCTGGTGGGACCTGGCAATGGAACTTGATGGAGCTTAGCAGCAAAGTGCACAGTCTAACACGTCAGTTCGTAACATGCGAGAGGCAAAAAAACGCAGAAAAACGGGTCTCAGAAGGCAGCATTTGGCCAATCATAGGCCTCACGCTCTTTGTGTCCAGAAAAGGGCGGTAACTACACAGAAGAGACCTGAAGAAGTGCGTCATTGACCGTCATCGACTTTCATCGACAGTCATCGACAGGCATATATACATAGATCTCAATTTAAGCAGAGGAGTGAAGATTAGTGAGCACCAAGTGACGCCAGATAGACGATGCAGGGTTACCGATGATGGTAGTTCGGCCGCTTACATTCATTGTCGACAGGAAGCTCGTGACAGGTGGCTTATAACTTCCACAAATCGCCGACAGAATGCACAGAATTGGCGAATCGTAAATGTGAGTGACCAGTTGATGGGCCCAAGCTGGTCCCAAGAGATGGCTACTGCGCGTTCGATTGGGCCACTCAAGTAGTTCTGTCCACTCGAGAGACACATAGGTCAAAGCGGCAACTTTGCCAAAAGGACAGTCGGCTGAAAGAACAGAGCGTTATTGCCGACGTCGATGGCCAATTCAAGCAGAACGATGATAGCCTGATGAAGGCCCAGTTTACAGTGGGCAAATCGATAGCGACTCAATTGATTGAAAGGTACGAACCGGTACCTGCAGAAATATTTTCAATTTGAGCGCAATGAAAGTGCTGTTTACAGTGGTCTTTAGGCGCGACGTGATTGATTGAAGTTGGTAAAAAAATTGATTGAACTTCGTGGTTTCAATCAATCAAACTCGGATTTTCAAACCTGCTCGAGAGCAGGTTTGAGAATCTGAGATGTGTTCGACCCCTCGAATGACCCCTCCTCGACGATCACTCGATCGACAAGGACTGTCGGTATTAGGTAGGGGATGCAAATTAGGATGTACTCATGGTGTACTTTACTTTTTTGGCAACGATTTCGGGACGACAAGGAGTAGAGGAAAAAATACAGCGTTCACCAAGTTTCTTCACTTAACATTCGTCTGAACCCATCGCATATGTGTACTGTTATCCCTCCCTCGCTATTTGGGAAATGCCAATTCAATAGTTTCTATTGCATGAGCAGGCTATGGTGTATTTATGTTCGCGGCTGTTCGCGGCTGCGTGGTGAAAATGTGAGGTTTCGGCACCCAAAGGTCATTTTTTAAGAGCAAGATGCACGATGCACGATGTTAAAATATGATTTGTGAGGTCTGACCGAGCCCGGAACTTACGCGGAGACGAGGCGCGACATTATTTGGAGGGAATTTTACCATTTCCCTCAATCAAGATGTGCCTGTGCACTGTAAACGCTTTTTTGTTTAGCTGTTTAAAACTTGGTCGTCTATTTTGTCTTCGTCGCTTCGATCTCGTAATTTTCAATTCCGCAATTCGCGTTGATCAATTGAGTGCCTGTGGCCACTGTAAACTGGGCCTAAAGCGTGGACCCCACGTAGACCTATTTTATTAAAATAAGTCAGCGTAAGTGACAAGTACTGGCGTTCAGCAGCAGAACACACTTGCAGAGCTTACTTTGTTCTTAGTCAGTTTTGGCCAGTTTCAGCCAGTATCGGCACGAGTTAAGGCTTCTCATTGTATCAGTACCACCCAGTACCACCTTACCACGAGACTAGAGTGGTACAAAGCTGAGATCAGGTCCCACATGTTTTAATATTGTCATTTTGTCGGCAACTCGTGTGTGCACTCGTGTTCCAGTTATGCAATTTCGGCCCGTGCGGTGTCGAGACTTGGTTATTCAATGTCAAACGTCAACCTTTGTAAGAAGGTAAACTCAAGCATGCGACAATCAAGTGTGCAAAGCATGCCACTCTGTGGTATCAGGGTGTACCACTTGGCACAGATTGTGTTGAGCTCACCAGATACTATTTAGAGACTGAGAGACACTCCTTATTTTTTGACATTTATGTGCGTACTTCCAACCCATTGGCGTAGCCTAAAAGGACTATTGTGCTTCACTTGTAACCTGCTAACCGTGGCATCATTTTAGTCAGGGGCTTCTAGATAGGCCGGGTCCAACACAGTTAAGAACGTATAACCTGAAATCAAGATCGGATGTGAAATTCAAGAGCTTCGGACTTTCTTTACTCCACCGACAGTTGCATATTTGTTTTGCCTAGCACAGTCAATTGTTATGTTGCTTCCCTTGCACAAGATTTAGTTTTCTCACAAATCATGATGCTTCATTACAATCCACTTAGCAATATTTTCAGGAGGAGAAAATTACTGTTACTTGCGACGCTTTCAAAAGCCGCCATCAAGTCAAGTCTACTTTTCGCACTTGTGTGGCGCATACGAGGAGTTGACTTTGTGCTTGTTGGGGCCCAGCACTGCTTGCATTTTGGGCTGATGTTAGTATTTGAAGAATGTAGTTACGTCACAAAATATGATTTCAACGACACATCTTACTTGCTAGTCAATAACCTTAACTACTTCAACTTCCATGACACCGGAATCTACATTAAAGCGCGCTTCAATGGAAATGGACCTCAGATGCTCACAAGTCGAACTTTTTTGAGTCCCATCAGGGCTCGTTGTAGCCACTTGGTGCTCTAGGAGCTTCACTGCTTGCCTCCGTAGGGTGATGGGCCCACCATCTGTGCCAAAAAAAAAGCCCGCATTTCCTCCCTTCACAAATGCACAACAAGCAAATATGGTTCTAGATTTGGCATATGCCGACTACCAAAAGCTTAGGTAATGCATGTAGCAATCCCATAAAACACAATACGACCCAAAAGGATTCAGTTTAATGCCAATGAATGTAATGGCGGAATTATTACGCAAGCTGCATCATATCCTGAAAAGGAGAAGTGTGCACTGTGCACTAAGAGTCTAGACAATGCAACCAATCTTTTAGTATTTATGTCACGCACCGACATCTAGGCCGTACCTAAGACTGTATATAATGTGAAGTTTGATGGGTGTGACACATACCCTCATGGGGACCTAAAGGAAGCACCAAGCTCTCGTGGCCAAGCTGCCAGTCCAGCCAGAGCACGACGGCATGACAAGTGGCTGCGCGAGAGAACTTCAACTGCCGACAGCATACAACCCACACGTTATGCAGATCAAAAAAAGGCTCGAAAGAGTTGAAGCAACACCTGAGAGGGGGGACGTATGTAATTTCTCACGTGATGGAAGGGCAAGTTCAAATGCAAACACCTGGCAACTTCTGAAACACTCATATGCTCATGTCACAACTCGACGCCAGTTCTCATGGAACTATTCATCTCACAAGTGACACAGGAGAAGAACTTCATGTGGACTTGTGCATGAGATTATTCTCTTACTGCCGAGGGGTCAGATGCAACCATCACCACTTTCATTTGTGGATTATTGACGCGGACGATCTTTCCAAGCGTGACGTTGCTTCATAGATGCCACTACATATACTTCACTCCCGACACATGCACGAAGAAAGGATTACACAGCATACTCTAATTTGCGTATCACGCATGCAACATGCCGTATGATGTGGCGCTCCTCATGCATACCTCCAGTCGGCCGTCTTTGGAAGCCATGGGCTGCCGTAGATCAAAGGTCATCAGGGTGCCACGCTCTGTGAGTTCCTGAACCCAATCCCAACGCGGTGGGATATGGTTGAGATACAACGTCTGCAACTCCGCACTTGGGTTCAAAAGTAGCTCTCGGGAGTCAAGCTTCAAGGGTATGAACATGCGTGAAGTGCAGACACAGCAAGAACCCAACGGCTGATTAACTCGAATAACTAGAGAGGGAAAGGGAGAGGGAGACAGCGAGCAAGGCATAAGAGGCATAAAAAAGTAGATGCGCTCATGGCTCCCACGTCCACCCAGCACAAAAATCTGTGGAAGAAGATGTTTCCGCTGTTTCCCTTCCCTCCTCCCTCCTCTTTCTCCCTCCCTCCATCCCTCCCTCCTTCTTTTCCTCCCTCTTCAGAGTCCCAACCCCCCCTCCCCCCTCCGTGCTGCTCGCCCGTGCTAACCCTGTCTCTATATTTCTCCCTCACTCTCACAGTTCACAAGCACAAGCACAAGGAAAAAAAAGAGAGAGGGGGGCGGGCGGGGGTGTAGTAAGTACCTCATATTGCCCGCACTGCCAGGTGCTGCAAGGGAGGATGGGTACGTGACGGTTGCTGAGTGGCTCTGTGCCCTCTGTGGTCCCCACAGGAGCGCCGCAAGCCCCTATGACAGGATTGGCCAGATGGTGATCGAAGCCCGCCACGTCAGCGAGAGATCTTCGGCTTGCCCAGAGGTCCTGCAATGGGAAAAGCTGTTTGTTGTCAGCAAGAGGAAATACATCCTAACTGAGGTCGCCAAGGGTCTTTTGCTAAGAAAATTATTTAATACTATTACTACATATACATGTACCGAAATACCCACCTGTGTACATTAAGCATAGGCACGTACATGAAAGGGCATTTGAGTGCCTGTGCAAGTGTGGTGTATGTGCACGTGCACTACATGCACGCGCATGCGTTTGTGCATCTTTATTCAGGCGAGTGAAAACGGTCAATTTGCCCGTGCAAGCAAGTGCGGAAGCAACAAATTAGCACCTCGACATATACCAAAAAGAAGAGACAGAGTTTGGAGCTCCACAATCACGCCACCTGCCTGCATTTGCTCTCAGCATGAATAGACGGACGAAGGCAAACAAAGAGCAGCATCAAGGTCTGCAACAAGCTTTGCGCATGCCCATTGCAAAGAAGCAAGTGGTGAATACCGGTACAGAGACTGCCACCGCGCGCAGGAATGCTCTGTCGGGGACCACGGCTGACTCATCCCCTGCCAGGTGGCGCCCCAGCGTCGCTTGCGCATGCCTGAGCACATCCGATGAATCATGAACAGGAACACAGTTCGACGCTCCAGCATGCAACTTTGAGTGGGCCCACTCTGCCTGGCCATTATTGGAACCAAATCACAATTTCGCCCGCCGCTTAGTCACTTGCATGACACCTGGACAGCCATGAGTCGTGAAGCAGGCCAGGTGTTTCATGCCTGTCACCGTGGCACACTTTTCTGCACTTCTCTTGATGAAAGGAGGGTGCAAGTAACAGCAAAAGTTGGACCCTAAATCCTCAACCCCCAGTCTTGCCAGGTGTCGCGCAGCAGACCGAGTGCAATAGGCTCACCAGAAGCGCAGCGTGTGCCACGGCAGGCGGCTCTCGCATCCGACGTAATAGGGCTCCGCCAGCACAGCGTCCAGCTGGCGCACCCAATGCCACATGTCCCGGAAAGACATGTGTCAAGCGCAGCAACAACTGCAGATTGGCTGGAAACCCCACTGGACAGCGCAACTTTATTTTTGATTTTTCTTGGAAGAAAAGGCAACATCCATATATACTTCTGTAGTCAATAAACTGCTCATTTTTCCAGCTTCTTGTTGACAAACATACATACATATATGTGTTAAAAAATGATTCATCCGGGATGAGTGCCTTCATACCCCCCAACATGTCACTGGCTAAGACTTTGGCTCATAATGCCTCGACGCAGAGACGCCCGATGTTTGTCTCCCTCTCTCTCTCTCTCACGTCTTGTGCCTTCAAGATCAATCCTTCTCTCCCCTGGAGCTACGTCATAACCACCACAGACCTTCTGCTCCTACAATAAAGACGCACATGCGTGCACACACACACACACACATGTGCGCACATACAAGCGCACATTAAAGTACAGGCATAGGAGAAAGAGACTGGTAGGGAGTGAGCAACACTGAGCTAGGGAGAGATGCAGAAGTGTTATTGGTCACAGCCCCAGAGCTCAGGCTGTTCAGAGACACCTTGCGATTAAGCAGATCCGACGATGTGAGGTCCTCCGCCCTTTTCCCCAGCAGCACCAGTCTCTCGTGTCCGCCAGGTGGCGCGTCCTCGCTGGCAGCTAAGGAGGCCAGAGCCAGCTCGCCATGCTCAGAGCCGCTTAGAGCCGCAGAACCACCAGGGCCCTCCGCCGGCCTGGCCAGCGTCAGGGCGCCAGGTGGCACGCCGCCTGGCAGCATGACTGTCACTCGAGCTGTGGAGTTTGCCTTGGAGGCTAAGAGGGAGAGGAGAAGGCTATCATCTGCCACCAAGCAATGTGGGGAGAATTTGCGGCCCACCTGCACAGTGCGCATGCAGAGGAGCCTGCGAAAGGGTGTGAGGGAGACGGAGCGATTCGAAAAAGGCATCGAGAGTTGGGGCGAAGAAACTGTCGACACTGCGAGGAGCCTGCGTCGCTGAAAGTCAATCGTCAGCCAAGAGGGTGATGCAGAAGATTGTCCCCTCCCCTCTTCCCCCCCGGTCCCCTCCTCCCCCGCCCCCCTCCCCGCTCTCCCTCCCTCCGTTGCTCTCTGTTTAGTTCCAGGCTTCCTGGAAAATGATGTATCTCTGGCTGGAACCTCGCCACATGGCAGCTGCTCGGCAGAGAGCTCAGACGCACGCGACGCGACGGGAAAGCACACACAAAGAATTGGCCGATAGCTGAGTCAGCAGAGCAGCGCCCTCGGATGGCCTCCAACATCGGCAATCCAAGGGCCTTGGGCTAGATGAGCTCTGGTGAACTATTCTATGTCATTATCATTTAGTGCCTTAATTCCCCCCAGCGAGAGTAGCTACCGCCTGGATGGATGGATGTATGTGTAGATGGATGCAGATGGATGCTTGTGTGAAAGGATGAATAGATGGGTGAGTGGATCGATGTGTGTCATTTGAGCTTATATGTCAGCCAACGGAGTGGGCAACGGCACACGCAACTAAGTTCAGCTGGCAGGAGGTACAGCTGGCAGTCTATCAGCCTGCCCGCGAGGCGGGCCCACTTACAGCTCTCTGAACAGCCTGCGTCAGGATCTCGATCCTGCGAGGCTCGTTGAGCTCCCAGATTCGTTCGGGGCTTGCGATTGGCCCAATCGTTTTCCCTGAGGTGTCGCAGCGCGCCTCCACATCAGCACCCAGTGACTCCAGCTCAGCAGCAGCCTCGCCGCCCGCCACTCCAGGGAGGCCGCAACCATTGAGATGCTGCTCCTCCTCCTGCTCCTCATCCCTCTGACGCCGACAAGCGCCGACGCTCTCCACGCTGACATCATAAGACACGCTGATAGCATCGTGGACGGCTGTCACGCTGAGCGCCTGCCAGGTGTCAACCGGCGGGCGACCCCCTGAGGATGGCGGCAGGAAGAAGACGCACTGCTTCCAGTGGTCGCACCACGCCCCCCTCCCCCCCCCACTCACTGCTTCCGCTGCTCCTGCTGCTCCTGCTGCCCCTGCTGCTGCTGCTGCTGCTGTCGCTGCTGCCGATGCGGCAACAGCTGCATTTGTCTCGTCATCTCTCCATCTTCTAGGACCCTCGCAACTTGCGCTCCCTGTTTTTTCCATCCTGTGCTTCCGTTCTGCACCGCAAGTGCTGTGCGCGCTTTCCGTACTGCGTATACTCTCCGCACGGCAGTTTCCGTGCTCCACGCTGTCAGTGCTGCATGCACTTTCCGTACCGCATGCACCGCTTTTTGTACCGCGTGTACTTTCCGTACCGCATGTACTTTCTGTACCGGCTGCGCCGCGTTCCATTCTGTGGGGGGGGTCAGCACCGTGCGCACTCCCTGGCCTATCTCCTGACGCTGCCCCTGCACTTTCAGGTGCTGCTGCGAGAGGGGCAGAGGTGCCGCCACAAGGGAAGGGTGCGGGGGCTGTGGAGTACTGGATTGTCCCGTCGTCGTCGAGATCCACTGTCCACCTGGCGCGAGCACAGAGATCCGCATGCTGCGCGTTAGCAGCGGATCACCCACAGACAGGCTCATCCCTCTCAACCCCCATCTCTCCTCTGCCTTCAAGACTGTGGAGAAGATACTGCAAGAATGGGGCAGGTTTAAGGTTTTACATTTAGGGTTAGGGTTTAGTGTGGTTCTCTGAGGAGAGGTCTCTGCCCTCGCGCTGTTCTCTCTTCTCGCATGTGAGAGGATGCATATGGGGCTCTAAGACAGAATAATTGAGAAGCGATGAGAGTCTTCCGACCAAAAGATGCGGAGATGCATTTCTTCCTTGCAAAGCCAGATGTGATTGTTGACAATGGACACCAACGCCTAAGATTGATTGAACACGGAACAGGGTGGAGGGGGGTGGCCGTACCAGGAGACTACGGCGTGGGGCGTTCCCCTGGCAAGGACGGCGACCTGGCGGGTGAGGGAGCCGCTCATAGACGGACACCTGGCAAAGTCAAACGTGAAAACCTGGAAGGGCGCCGTGAGCTGCACGCTCGAAACAGCAGGCACTCGGAAAGTTAATCTGATGAGTGTATACGATTTATTTATTTTTGGGGAAGTTGGAGAAAGAGGTCATAGTTGAACATCGGGGTGACATTGCAAGGCAAAGTTTGCCTCCACAAGTGCACATCATATGTACATACATGTAAATCTGCATGTGCATATGCACAAAAAGTATGCATATATACGTGCCTTTGCACATTCACGTGCGAGTGCATGTGCATGAGCGTATGCGTGTGCGTGTGCGTGTGACTCTCGTCAATAATCCGTTTTACGGAGCAACTAAAAGAAAGGTGGAGGGCCATATGCAAAGAAGAAACTAATAAGTACAAACAGAATGTGAGCAGAAAAGATGAGAGAGCGAGAGCGTGCAAGAGTACCTACAGGGCGCAGCTTGCCCCGGAGCGCGTCCAGGTGGACGGGCCACTGCCTCGACGACACGTGGCACCCCCAGGAGCTGCGGCCTGGCGATTGCAACCGGATACCACCTGGCACATCAGGGGCTTGGGAAAGTTGCACCTCGGCGCAGGATTGAAGAAAGTCGCTTTCCACTACCTGCCAATCAGAAGAATGTGTTTGTCGTGAAAAGATATATATCAAGCGAACCTCTCATTGACTTGAAATGACAAAAGTGCCACGTCAGCATCCGCCCGTGTGCTGACACCGCCACACACGGAAGTTTGCTCGGACTTGTGGCATCTCCGTGTCTTTGCTGCTGGTGGAATAGGGAGGTCCAGTTCAAAGCCCCCCCTCCACCTGTGGCACGTGTGAGAATTTGAAACTACGGAGAAGCGTTTGATTTATGCATTTCTTCTGATACGCAGTGTATTGAAGAGTACTACGGTGTATTGAAACATGAAACTTGGGAATTAGAATTTCTTTGGACCTGGGCGTAGATGGTGGCCCGGCGAGGTACCACCCTGGCGCCAGGTGTCAGCAGGTGGGCATGCGCATGCGCCAGGGCGGGCAGGAGGCCCTCACCCAGCAGCTCCGAGTCCAGAATCTCTGACACCTGTCGCGCAAACAGAGGGCCACCGGAGAGCCAAGATGGAGAGTGCACATGTCAGCGCTGCCCAGAGGCCTTGCACCCTCCACTTCCTCCTCCTTGTGGCTGCCACCTGTCACATTTCAGGACCCAAGCAATGCTCCATGCAAGCGGTCTAGGGGACGAGACAATTCTCCCGCCAGCAGCTCCATAGCCCGAGGAGGGGGGGGGGGGAGATAAGGGGGAACTGGGGGAAGGGAAACGAGTACATTGACACACCGGTAAGCTAGGGAAAGTACATTATGGAAGAATAGAGAAAGTCCTTGCACAAGATAATGCGTGTGCATGTGCAAACGCAAGTGTGCAAAAGTGTGTGTGTGTGTGTGTGTGTGTGTGTCCGCGCGCGTGTGTTTGGTAGAGGAATATCTAACAAACTTTAGTCAAACAGATTTTGGGAGTTTTAACACAGAAAGCCCAAACAACGCAGGAGCCCCAGGCAGACCCTCCCATCCACCCACCCGCTCACCCTCTCGCCCACTCACCAACACATTGACTTTCACAGCCATGTCCTTGCCAAAACCCACTTCCATCTCGTCTGACCGCTTGTTCACCAGGCGGACATGTGGCGCCATCCCATTCGCCCTCAGGACGCGCATCGCCAGCTTGGCCATGGGCAGAAACGCCTCACACGTCGTCACGCTGCCACGTGGCGCGTCCCCACTCCCTTCCTCCTCCGCCGGGCCTGCAGTTGCCGCCAGGCCTGCAGTGTTGCCAGGTGGCGCACCGCCGTGGTCCCGCTTCTGGCAGCATGCGGATATCTGAGGGGCGTCACATGGTGCGTCGTGACCGGCTGTTGTCTCTTTCTTCAGGATCTTCTCCTTCCGCCTCAGAGATCGGGCAGCCATCATGGCCAGAAGCCCAGTGCCTGATCTGCCCAAAATTCACGGGCAGGCGAAGCATTCGAACTCAGCTTGGTGCATGCCACGTGAGACAGAAGTCCTCTCGCATCAGAGGTCAATCCTGCCTGCCTCGTGACTAGTCCCTCCACCCCACCCTCCACCCACCAATAAGAGAATGAAGGAAGAAAAAGACACGCTCCGTTTTCAACTCCCATCTTCTTCCTCCCTTATAGAGCATACTTCAACAAATGCTAATACCATCAGAATGCTAATAACGTCAGAATTCATCAGTAAAGCTTTCAAGCTCAAACGCGTATCATATCCGAAACGGCCAGGTGGGCCTGCTTAGAAGGGAAAACAGAGCAGCCCCATGTAGAAATTAACACCTGGCGCAAGATAAGGGTGTGCCACTTGTCCGACAGGAAGATAACGTCTGCCTCCTTCTGGAGACACCTAACTCCCCAGGTGCCCCAAAGGATCCTCAACGGACATGAAGTGCCGCTGGTGCCAGCTGGCAATGAGGTTCTTATTAGCGAAGGTCAAGGACGCCCTGTCCGCATGCATATCCTTCTGCGAGAGGGAGAGCGGGTAAGCAATCGATAGCAGTCACCACGCTGGCGTGCCACCTGTCCTTCCGTGCTGCTCTGACCCCGCTCCCTCTCAGACATGTTTCACTTCATGTGCATGATCGCCTCCTCTACTTTTCTTTTAGATAGTGACAGACGCTTTCCCTATGACACCCTTTTGCACGTGCTTTCTCTGAAGCCATGCTACCCCTGCAGCGGTTCCGATGCGGCCAGGGCTAAGATGCTTAGAGGTTTTGATGACAGGTTCTGGGATTAAACGCCAGGTCAGGGTTTTGAGGTCAATATATTTGAGATTTGAGCAAGGGTTTGAGCAGTCTTTAGGCATCATTTAACAATTTCAATGTTTCCAACACGGAAATCAGCTAGCTGCAGTTTAGTTGCCATTGCTTTCGCTCTTTCCTTCCAAGAACATTGCATGTGGCCCCTGTTCACACTCTCATTTCTTAGATCGTGTTTCCGTGGCTGTGTCCCTGGGAGGTAGTTTTCTGATGCCCGGCTTGGGTTCAGGTTTGGGGTTCAGGGTTCGAAGTCTCGGGTGTATAAGCCGGAGCTTGGGCAGGGTTTAGCAGACGCAGGATGTTGGGGGAGCTTTCTTGTCATCAACTATGCTTCAGGAAACCAATATAGGTTTGAAGGCGTCAACTTCCTCCATACGAGACACTTACAAACCGATGTCTGACATGTAACTAAGGAACTTTACGCGTATATTACTACCCAATTGAAAACGAGCATAAAGTATGCACACGAATCTATGTATGCGTGTGTGGATGTAGCAATCACACAATGTGCACGTAGGCGTTCCGTTATCAACCGCAGGATTTGCTGAGCCCCGGAACCCCTCAAAACCCTACCCAGCGGCTCTGCCTGAAGCTTGACCTTGCCCCTCCATTTGCAGACAATTTCCACCTTGCAATAGTAGATTGTCAATATTGAGAGTGTCGGAGTTTATTACCAAATTCGCTGGTAATGCATGCATCTGCTGGATTGCGTGTGACGTGCCTTGCCAGCTCATTGGGGATTGAGTTTTCGAGCTATTGTCCAGATGCAGGTGTATGTATGTGCTTCTACAGGCACACACACGTGCATGATTTGTGTTTCAAAGTATGTGTACGCTGAGTAGTAAGAGAGTAAGTCAGGCAGGATCTCCTCCCCCGACAGCAATTTGCTCTGCATATCATTGAACCAGCACTCCCCACACCTGTAAACGCCAACTCTTTTGCCTCACCAGCTTGGCAGCCTTCCCTCCCCGTCCCCCTTCTCTTCAACAACCAATTATCTTAAATACCCCAAGTCTTTGTCTGATCGCTTCGAGACTCCAGGACGTCGTCGTCATTCGTATATTCATCACATGGGATATGCCGACGAGAAGAAGCAGCAGCAGCTGAAGTTCAGCCATGAGACATAAATCTTACCCAATATCGAGGATGTGATCCCCTGCCTGCACTATTTTGGAAATAGCCTTGTCATACACCTCGTTCCTCTCTTGGTCCTTCAGCATATCAAGATAAGATGACATCACTATAGAATCGTCTCCTGCTTCACCCTCTTTGCCTGCATTGCCATATGCTACACCATCAAGAGTTTCATCCTCTGCACTGACAACGACCCACTCAGAAGCTCCTGTCAGAGGGTTCAGCCTCTGGGAGAACATGCTGCTACTCGGAGTGCTTCTACTGTTGGTGCTGAAGTTTCCTGTAGAGCAGGACCAGAACCAATATAATGGCTGTGGCGAGAGTGTCAAGTAATGAGATAGAAAGCGTGGCCTCCTGTATGATGATGTCTGAAGGTTCACACTCGAGTATAATAACAGCCGCTTGATGCTCATTCCCTTTTAGCAAATGGCTCAAGCTCACGAACACGCCCACTATACGTAATTCATTACCCTTCCCGAAATATGTTAACTCGTATGGTCAACAATTACAGCTATAGCGTACTACTACGAGGCAAGTCAGGTATGATGTATGACTAACAACAGTAAATATTACCCCACAAGTGCGAGATAACACTGTTATTCATGCATGTGAAGTTGCTATAATTCTGTATTATCACGCTCACTATGACAAGCGATGCCCATACTGCAGACAGCATCACCTGGCGTCACCAGCTTCTTTTCTCAACTCCCGTTCTCGAGGCTCGCATGTAATATCTCGTCTAGATAGATTACTACTGCTGGCTTCTACTAGACATGAAGCACTGCGAAGCACTAGCGCATCACCCCACGAGTCCGGACTCCACATTGCCCCACATTGCCCCACAGCATGCCCCACAGCCCCTAGTTGAGTATACTTGTATACAGTGTATGCTATACAGCAAATAGACCAGGAATGACATGGCAGTTTTTTATCCCTAGTAGAAAACTCGCGACTCCACGTCGCCCTGCGCGGTATACATCAGATTTGATGTCACACTGTCGTGCCTAACAGCGTCTAACCCCTGGAGCGTGTGAGGCTTTCCAGCACGGGTGATGTCGACCTGGTTGATGTGTCGGTAGTCCTCCTCATATGTGCACTTTCCTTGGTTGACCGGTCGGTGCCTCTCTGCTCGTGGGAGATTTCTCTGGTCGGTCGCCTTTGGCACGTGTGTCTCTGCGGATCTGCCCATGTTTGACCCATTTCTGGTCTTCTTGCATGGAGGGATTGTCACAAGGTGTTTCTCCCTTAGCACTCAACTCCCTTCTCGCTCCTTTCCAAGACTAAACAAATATGCAAAAAAAAATTCCTATCTTTCCTTTTCCCTTACACCCCTCCCTTTCAACTGAGGCGTCCCTGCCTTTTCTGCTGAAAGTTGTCTATAGTCTAGCTTTGCGATCGGGGGGTTAGGCAAACACTAAGCATTCCCAACGTCCTGCTATAATCTCGTCATCACCAATGCAGAAAGTGTGCAATTGGGCCCCACACTTATCGCAAGTTACTATTGCTTCTTGATCATCCAGCACTTTGCAATTGGCACACAGAGTGGCTTGCACTAACTCCTCAAGCACAAGCTTGATCGTGGGATCAATATTTGGCAAGTGGCACAACGAGCATTTCTGCACATGGTCTCTCCTGGTTTTACCACATGATCTCTCTCTACGGTTGTGCTCTTTGATCAACGCCAGCGGGTGGTTAAGAGTGGCACATAATGCCGAGGATGCGGACAATGCACTAAGAATTTAATGCACGCCTGTAGTGATTTGAGTTATTACATATTTGTTTGCATATATGTTCATGTTTTCAAATATGTTTGGAGTAGTATTGTGTGGATTCAAGTATGAATAGGTACTCTAGTAACTTGGTTCATGTCCTTTGAACCTTCCAAGGCATTTTCGAAGTTAGAGGAAAGACCTAGAAGAACTCCATGTGGCAAAAGTCAAATGTGTCATTTTAGGTCAAAAGGACATATGTACATTATTCTAGAAAGAGGTGGCAAGTTATGGGATGTGTTGGGTGCCAGCACATCAACATACACCTTCCTAAAAATTACTTATGTAGCAAGTATATAAATAAGAGCTAGAACATAGAAAGACAGGGGAGAATCGCTTTTGTACTTGCCAAATTCCAGAAATATATTAACTATCAAGAAGCCATCTCTCTTTCAAGAAGCTACCACTTGTGTTCAAAGATCGTTGTCTTGAATAGATAAAGTAATCTACTTAACTAAGTACATTATCTATTTGTTTCACTACAGTGGTATCGGAGCAGGGCACTTTGGTAGCACAAGAAGATGGCCGATCCTCAAGACCAACAGCAAGCTTTTGAAGGAAGCCCTTCCTCTCCAAGACACCCTCCTCCAGCGTCGATGGGAGAGTCCACTCAAGAAAATCTGCAACAACAAGAAGCACCACAAGGAGGAGCACCGTCAAATCCCGTGGCAGCCGCTATAGCAAAGTTGACCCCACCACAAGGAGTTCCCGCAAATGAGTGGGCAGCCTTCCTAATGACCGTCCACAATCAAGTGGGCCTGGCCACCTATGAAGCAACCGTGCAAGCGTCAAGAGAAGCTATGGCTGCCATGGTTGCCCCTATCGCGAGCAATGCTCAAAATCCAGCCCCGGCTCAAGCGCCTCCACAAGAGCCAACGAGAGCAAGGAAACTCATCAAGCCCGGCAAACCCGACACTTTCAACCCCGGGAAAGGTGCCAACCTGAATTTATGGCTCTACCAAGTGGAGACGTACCTCGCATTCCTTGAAGTACCCGAGGAGGACTACGTTCCCTTTGCCGTTACCTTACTTAGAGGAGCAGCAACATCATGGTGGCGTAACTATCAAGCGGCTATATATCAAGCTATGGCGCACCCCATGCTCGGCCAAGAGCCCCCACCATCATATGCAAGATGGGCAGATTTTCGTGAGGCCCTCAAGAAGCAATTCATGCCCATCAATGCGGAGAAGATTGCCCGAGGAAAGCTCCACCATCTCAAGCAAACGACGTCCGTTCAAGAGTATACATCCAGATTTCACGCCCTCACTCTTGAGATCCCCAACATGTCTCTCGAGGAGAAGATTGACCGCTACATCTTTGGCCTCAAACCCAAGGTGGCAAAGGAAGTGGAGTTACGCGACTTGACGGACTTCTCAAAGATCATTGAAGTGGCCCAAAAGGTGGATACCTTGGATTTCAAGCACTCCGTGCCTTCATCTTCACGGGTACCGACGACGCGGGTGTACGCAGCCCCTTCCACATCCGAATCTGGACCCACACCCATGGAAATCGGAGTTATTAAAAGGGACCCCGCGGCTGCCCGGAAGAGTGGAAGACCCTCCAATGACACTTATGATGCAAGAAACCAGCAAGGAGTGAAAGCAAGACTCTCCCCGGCTGAAAAAGAAGCTCTCATGACGGCTGGACTATGCTTTTATTGCAAGGAAAAGGGCCATCGTGCACTTTCATGCCCCAAAAAGTTGTCAAAAAACGGACAGCGCCGGTAGGCCAGGAGCCTACCACCCCAAGACCCACTTCACGAGAAGGCAACACGCCAAGTGAGGTGGAGACCCCCGTTGAAGACGACGTTCCAGCCCCAATGAGTTTGAGAGGTTACCTTGGAGGAGAGAAGGTCCACATCTTGGTGGATAGCGGAGCTCAAGGCAACTTCATTGCTGCAGATTTTGCCACCAAGCACGGTATTACTATGCGAACTCTTGACCACGACGAGGAGATTATGATGCCCGATGGATTCTCCTATACTACCCCTTCCAAGAAGACGTACCCCTTGGCACTCTCTATCAAGTCCTTCAAGGATAGAGTAGTGTTCTCCCCCATGCAATTGGGCAAGTACGACGTCATCCTAGGGACGCCTTGGTTGACCAAGCACAACCCCCAAGTTGATTGGAGGACCGGTACTATCAAGATCAAGAATGACATCACTTCAAGAATCTGTATTTTGCGCGCAATCCAGAATATCCAGACCCAAGACATCCAGAAGCCGGCACACGAGATACTATTGTCCGCCCTCCAACTCAAGAGACTTGTGAGGAAGGGACACGAGCTTCTTTTGGCCTTGATCACGCCAAAAGACATCAAGAAAGACATCGAGAGTCAAGAAGGCAGCCCCGTTCCCAAGGAGATACAAGAAGTCTTAGAGGACTACAAAGAAGTGTTCTCCCCGGAATTGCCCAAGGGCCTACCCCCCAAAAGATTCGTAGACCACAAGATAGAGTTGGAGCCCGGAAGCAAGCCCATCTCTCGGCCTACGTTCAAAATGTCATACACGGAGCTAGACGAAGTCAAGAAGCAAATCAAGGAGCTACTGGAGCATGGCTTCATTCGACCTAGCAAGTCGCCATTTGGAGCCCCGGTGCTATTTGTCAAGAAGAAAGATGGTACCTTGAGGATGTGTGTGGACTATCGCGCCCTCAACAAGATCACCATCAAGAATCGATACCCGCTGCCGCGCATGGATGAGCTCATGGACCGGCTGGTTGGAGCCAAGTACTTCACGAAGATTGACTTACGGAGCGGCTACCACCAGATTCGCATCGCAGAACCGGACATAGAGAAGACGGCATTCAGGACAAGATATGGACATTTTGAGTTCATGGTCCTGCCATTTGGACTCACCAACGCGCCAGCAACTTTCATGACTATGATGAACACCATATTTCAGCCCATGTTGGACAGATTTGTGGTGGTATTCATCGATGACATCCTTATCTACAGCAAGACCCTTGAAGAGCATGCGAGACACTTGAAAGAAGTCCTTGAAGTATTGAAGCAAAACAAGCTGTTTGCGAAGGAGTCAAAATGCGAGTTTGCCAAACAAGAAGTGGAGTTCCTAGGTCTCCACGTGACTGCTGATGGCATCAAGATAGACCCCAAGAAGACCACGGTGGTGGAGGAATGGCCAACCCCCACGACCAAGAAAGAACTCCAGTCATTCTTGGGATTTGCCAATTGGTACAGAAAATTCATCCAAGGCTTCTCGCACATAGCAGCCCCCCTGACAGATCTACTCAAGAAGGACAGGCTATATACATGGACCGAGAAAGAGGAAGAGGCATTTCAAGAGTTAAAGCGAAGATTGACCACATCCCCGGTGCTCACACTCCCAAGTCCAAACCCAGATTGGCCCTTCCACGTCATCACCGATGCATCTTCCTATGCAATAGGAGCAATCCTGCTTCAAGACCAAGGCAAGGGACTGCAGCCCATCGCCTACGAGTCAAGGAAGCTAAATCCAGCCGAGCAAAATTATACAACCACGGAGCGAGAGGCATTGGCGATTGTACATGCCTTGAAGGTTTGGCGCTGCTACGTTGAAGGACGCAAAGTACTGGTCACCACGGACCACGAGGCGTTAAAGCACCTCCAAACGCAGCCGTATCTCTCAAGGAGACAAGCAAGATGGAGCGGATACTTGCAACAATACAACATCACGATTCAGTACCAGCCCGGCAAGACAAACCCGGCTGACCCCCTCTCAAGACTGCAATTAAATGCAGTGATGGTATCCCTGAAGACAGATCTGGAAGCTCGATTTTCAGCCGCCTATGAAAGAGACCCTTACTACAAGAACGGAGAAGCAGCCTTGGACCCATGCAAGAAGCAAGAAGGCAATTATTGGGTGAGGCAAGATACGGGCCAGAGATGTGTTCCTAATGACTTAGACCTCCGGCTCTTGCTTCTACGAGAAGCACACGACAACCCTCTTGGAGGACACTTTGGAATCCTAAGGACCACGGGCGTTCTAGCTAGGACTTATTGTTGGCCAGGCATGTCTAAGCAAGTCAAGGAGTACTGCAGGAGCTGTGACACATGCCAAAGAATCAAGCCATCATCGCAAAAGGCGGGAGGACTCCTCCAACCACTACCAATCCCCGAAAGACAATGGACGGACATCTCAATGGACCTTATCGTGGACTTGCCCGTGACACCTCGAGGCCATAATGCAATACTCACGGCGGTGGACAGACTTACCAAGATGGCTCATTTTATTCCCACGACGACTAAGGCTACAGCACCACAACTTGCAAGACTCATCTTTGACAACATCTTCCGACTCCATGGACTACCATCAAGAATTGTGTCAGATAGAGACCCAAGATTCACAAGCCATTTCTGGAAAAATCACTCAAAAACTTGGGTACATCGCTGGATATGTCTACCGCCTACCACCCACAATCAGATGGGCAAACCGAGCGTATGAATCGTACCCTAAAGACCTCTCTAAACGCCTACGTGTCTACTCTGGAGCAAGATTGGGACATGTACTTGACCCCCCTGGAAGTTTGCCTACAGCAACACAACGCAAGCCTCTACCCAAGAGTCCCCATTCTTCCTCACCTATGGCTTCCATCCAACCACGCCGCTGAGCTTCACGGCTGGCCTTGATGAAGTACCTGCAGCAACATATTTTATGAAGACATTAGAAGCGGCCCTAACAGCAGCGAAGAAAGCTCTACAACTGGCGGACGATGCTCAAGTAAGAGTGGCAAACAGGTCCAGAAGAGAAATTACGTACTGAGCGGGTGACAACGTGTTACTATCATCCAAGAAAATTGTAATGAATCAGTTCATTATTTATTTAATTAATTGCATATATAAATATAACACTAAATAAGTATTATGTCTATA
>WELA01009072.1:242414-252640 GCA_009602735.1 Mesotaenium endlicherianum | reverse complement strand
GGGGGGTGCGCTTTCAACAGGCAGCGGTGGTGGAGGTGAGCAGCTACCAGATGGAATTGCCCGGCCTCTTTTCGCCCCACGTGAGTGCTCCCTGTCCGCCCTGCTGTGCCCCACAGACACCCACTTACACTCATTTCCTGTGCCTCTTTGAGAATGGACGCACACCAGGAGCCCCTGCAGCGTGCCTGGGCGGCGGGCAGGCAGGTATGTGTGCGTGGTGTGAGTGCGTCCGGGTGTCTGCGGTGGTGCATCTGTGTGCAAATAGACGTGCGCTTGTATTTGTGTTTGGGTACGTGCATGACTGTGTGTATGTGTGTGTGGGTGGAGTCGGTGGGTGGGAGCGCGCGTATGTGTGCCTGTGCTCGTGCGTGGGTGACTGTGTAAGCACATGCGTAGATGTGTGCGGATAGGTTGCCGACAGCTGTGACTCAACACGCGTGACTGCACATGTGGACGCACAGACTGCTGACAGGTGTGGCTGCAGGCGGCTGGGACAGGCAGGCGGCGGTGCTCCTCAACCTGACGCCCGACCACCTCGAGCGCCATGGCACCATGGAGGGCTACGCCGCCGCCAAGTGTCGCCTCTTCAGCCGCATGGGCCCCTCTGACCTCGCCATCCTCCCCTCCGGTGAGCATGCCCCCTTCCCCTCCTCCCCCCCCTCCCCCTCTCCACCTGCGCTCTGCTTGGGCTGAGAGCGCCCCTGAATGAAAACTAATCCGCAGCGTGTCTTTCTCAAAGTCTGTCTCCGCCCTGCATGTGCTTTGGCCAAGAAGAGGCACTCTGAAACCGTGCTGAGACCCGTCTCCCCCCAGGCCCTCCTGGGAGGGCCCGCCACCTGTCCTCTGACATAGAACAGCAGGAAGGGACAGAACTAGCACCAGGGAGAGCACCAAGGGGGAGGAGGAGGAGGAGGAAGGAACAGCGGGGGAGCCCGAAGTGCCTCTTTGCTGCAGCCCTTCTCCGTCAGCAGCCTGTCAACTCAAATGTCCCGTGTGGGCTCCATTTTCTTTCGCGCTGCCCCCCCCCCCCAGGAGAAGGGCCGAGTGCCGCCTGCGGCCCCACAGCCGAACAGAACAGGAGCTGGCGGACAGAGGGTGGCGTGCTTGCTGTTCACTTGCACCCCCCCAGCCCGGCTCTTGTGCTGACTCTGGCTGATTCATTATCCAGCCCAGGTGTAGCCTCCAGCCAGCCTAGCCCAGCCCAGTTTACGACAGCTTAGGCCAGCCCAGCTCAGCCCGGCCCAGCCAGCCGGCCCAGGTTAGCCAGTTGGTGAGTGAGTGAGTGACCATGTGGGTGGGAGTGAGCCGCAAGCGAGTGAGTGGCTTTAGCCGCCAGCCCAGAGCCCTGGGCCTGCTCAGCTGGACGCCAGCTGTCCATCCATCCTGCGCTGATTGCGGTCTCGCAGGCGATGATTTCGTGAGGCGGGCGGCGGCGGCGGCGGGGGGCTCGCCCACACACGCGTGGCTGGGGGCGCTGCCGGGAGTGCAGGTGCTGCTGCTGTTCTACACCTAACTCAGCTCTAGGTCCTAGTTGCTAACCCTGCATCCTCTCGTCACGTGGGGCTCGGGGCACCACCCGTCGTTCAGGTGGCGCTGCCGTCCTTGTCAAAGCACACCGTTCCCACCGTCGCCCCGCCTCTTCCTGCAGCTCTGGGCGAAAGTGGTCACTCTGTCTGTCTGTCTGTCTGTCAGTCAGATGCACCGGCGTCAGATTGGGATCTGGTAGGGTTGAAATCAGGGCAGGGCAGGGTAGAGTAGGGTATGGTAGGGTGGGGTGGGGTTTATGGGCGATGGCCGGACATTGCAGCTCCCACCGCCCATGTCATCGTGTCGACGCTGACGTGCCTGTGTGTGTCCGTTTCTCTTACAGGATCCGTCTGCTTGTCTGTCCGTCCGCCTCTGCGCTCGTCTGTCCGGTCGTTCTTCCGTCCGTGTCTGTTCACCTGCCCTGATCGTGCTCTTTCAGCTCGCCCGGAGTCCCATCTCGCCTCTGCTCCTTGGCGCCGACACGCTCTTCTGCATGCACGGGCACACCCTGCACTCCCCCTCCTGTGCTGACACGCCCGCCTCTCCTTTCCGTCTGCCCGTGCGTCTGGCCTGCCTTTTGGCATCATCGTCTGCGCAAACCGCGCATGTGCCAGGTGGACGCCTCGGGGCAGCGGTGCGATCTGGCGGTGCCCACGACTGGCGCGCGTATGCACCTGGATTTGGCCCCGCTGCGGGCGGTGGGGGCCCACAACATGCATAATGCCGGGGCGGCCGCCCTGCTAGCGCTGGGCCTGGGCCTGGGGCTGACTCAGCAGACGCTGCAGAGCGCCGTCCCTTTGCTGCGGGCCCCCCCTCACCGCATGGAGTTTGGTACGCACTCATGCTCTCAGTCCCTCCCTTCCTCCCTCCCTCCTCTCTCCTCTCTATATTTATTGAATGTGTTTGGTCCGTCACGGTGCCTTGCTTTCTGGGCTTGTTCTGCTTCTGTGACTGCCTCTATTGTGCCTCTCTCGCCTCCATCCCTCTGGACAGCTTTCCTTCTCCCACTCCCTTTGCTTGCTTCTCCCCATTCCCCTCCCTTTCCGCTTCTGTGATTCTATCCTCTCGTCGATGCTCTTGATGCAAAGCGTCAGCAGCGGTGAAAGCATCGCCGTGTCTCCTCTGCCTCTTGAGCTGGAGCAGCTCCATCCATTCTCGCATGCGCCTCCTCCTGCAGAGTGCCCACTCAACCCCCCGCGTCCTTCTCTTGGCCAGCCAGAGCATTCGAAAGCCTCGAGGGGTGAGGCCAGAGCATATTTTTGCCAGGTGGACTGGTTGCGCAAAGTGGTGGCGGGAAAAGCTTCGCCTTCTTTTAAGGGTTCCTTAATAGCTCCAGGTGGCGTTGCTGGGGCGCACGTGGACTGGCTTTCATATGTGGCGATTGCTTGATGCTTTGGCAGTGTGCGAGGACGGCAACGGAGTTACGTGGGTGAATGACAGCAAGGCCACCAACGTGGAGGCAACACTTGTCGGCGTGCGAGGAGTCGTGGGCCGCAAGGCTGTTGTGCTGCTGGGCGGCATTGCCAAGGTACAGGCCCAGCCGAGCTGGGCATCGCTGCCCCTTTCCCTCTTGCAGCTGCTGGCTGAATTGTGCCCCCGTCTGGTGTGGGAGCAAGGTCTTGTGATTCACGTGACTGGGCTCCGAACTTTTGGGTTTCAATTCTTTCGACGCTCCCTGGGGTTCCTGTTTCCCCCTCTCTCCTCTCTCTCCATACGCGCACACACACGCACACACACCATAGGACACATGTCCACGCTTTCCCAAATCAAGCACACTCATAACGCATGTCCACATGTGTCAGTGCATGTGTATGGAGCACGCCGAAATTCTTCACAGCTTTCTATTCCAGCAACGCTCGTTTGGCTCTACGTCCGAGCTGTAGTCTGGCACAATGTACTTTATGCTGTACTTTGGCAAGGTTCAAACTTTTCTCAATTCCTGCTTGGCTGGCCGCTCGAGTGCGTGCAGGCGGGGAAGGCGGGAGAAGGCCTAGGCTTCGAGCGCCTAGCATCGGCCTTGGCTCCCCACCGAGCCGTTGTCTGCGTGAGACCTTCCTCCCTCTCCCCCCCTTTCTCCACCCCCACCTTCCCTCCTTCCCTCTCTCCTTTCCCCCCTACCTCCCTTCCTCCCTCCCTCCCTTCATTTCTGCATCCTCCCACCTTTCCTTGTCATATGCCTGCTTGCCACATCGTGGATCAATTTCCCTCCTCTTCAGCTTCTATTCCCCATCGCAACTCTCCACCATCTCTTTGGGTGGAGGTGCCAAGTCTCTGCAAGGTGCTCCCTCCTTGCCTCTTGGTCCCTCACCAGCCTGCCTCCCTCTTGCTCTTCAGTGCGTTGTTCTGCTCCTTCATTGCCCCATATCTTTGTTTGCAGAGATCGCTTCGTCCTCCACGACCTGTGGCCTCCTATGGCTGCCTGCCGTTCCGCTCGTCGATGTCTCCTTTTCCTGCCAGCTGGCCCCTTACCTTAGCTCATTCTTGCCATGTCTTTCTCTGGTCATATTCAGTCCCTAAATTTCTTAAAGCGTCGATGAATACCATGTCAAGGCTACTTCCAGCGGCTCTTCCAAGCCTTCTCATAGCCCCAAGAGTTGGAAGGGTCACGAGATACTTCTCCTACCCTGGATGCTAGAACTTCAAGTGCCCCTTGGATTCTTGCCTCCCTCTCTGAGCTCCCTGGGATATGGAGTATCAGACGCCTCTTTGCACGCTCTCGTACATGCACATGCGTATGCATTGGCGCACACATATGCACACACACACAGAACACCTCACACACATGCACACACACGCAATCGCGCTTGCAAGATGAGGGCACCCGAGATTGTGACATGTGCAGTTTGGCGTCTCGGGGGAGGAGATACGGGAGGAGCTGCTCGGGGGGGGCGTATCGACCACGTGCGTTGCGGCAGGGGGACTCGCCCACGCTGTGGACGCAGCGCGAGAGCTTGCCCAACCAGGTTGGAGCCCCCTCCTCTTCTTGTGCTGGAATTTGTGGTTGAGAGTTGACGTTGGAAAAGTCAGAAGCTTTTCTTCAGCTTTCTACGCTGATTGGTGAATCACGCTCTGTTTCTGAAAGATCTTGCTGTCGATCTGTCGACGTCCAAAGTGCCTGGCCTCCATGTATTCGTCGGCTCATGTACGCTTCACATGCACGCGTGTACGGGCATCCACTTTAGCTTATGGGCGACTCACGACCTGTTCTCGGTGCGCCTTCCACAACAATGCTTGTTGGGTGATTGATTTAGTTGTTGTCAAAAGTGCTGAAGCTTGATGCACCACGGTGCCCTGCTTGCCTGAAGGCCGGAGTCGCATGCAGGGACTTCACGATGGCAGTGGAGGTAAGTACTTTTCTGATGTCTATGGGTGCTTGTCCTATGCATGCAGGCGATGTGATACTCCTGAGCCCGGCTTGCGCGAGCTTCGATGAATTCACCAACTTCGAGCATCGGGGGAGAGTCTTTGCCCACCTTGCTCTCAGAGACGGGCTGAGGGGAGCTCCTTCAGCAGACGCCAAGAGCAGCGGCGCTCGGCTCTCAGCTTCCTCCTAGCTTCGTGCACTCCAATTGTCACGAGAAAAGAGTCCTGCTGTTCTGGTCGTCGTTTGTTGGCCATATAACATGGTTGCTGTTTCCCACGGTACTGACGTTGTATGCTGCAAACTAGGAGTGGCCGGGGAGGCCTGCGTGATTTTACAACCGAAGTTTGAACAATGTTTGGGCAGCTTGGAAGCAATCAGGAAGCCGCATATGGTTGATGAAGTGTCATTGCATCAACGATGATGCAACTGCGGACACACTCAGCAATTTGGGACTAGACCCCTTTTGTCAGGTCATTCTATTAAGAAAATGACTGACACCTATGATCCGTGAGTTGTCCCCTTGACCTGTCGTCCCATTGATGTATACTGCAGTATCAACTCACTTGTAGTTCAAGAAAACAAAAGCTCCCAAGATCTTTCACAGCTGGTCATATCACGTACACAAAGCTATGAGCTCAGTGAGAGCACACCTGTGAAAGTCACCTTTCAGTGACTGCATTTGGGCCTTACACGTCTACTGCAGCAATTATATGGCTGATATTGGAGGTACATTAAAGTTAACTTGTATTTCATGCGACAACAGAGGAAACTTGTCCAACTGTTCGTATGCAGTGATAATATGAAATGAGCAGTTTGTAACCAAATTTGTGCACGTGGGTCAAACTCTAGAGCGATTGAAAGTATTTATCCACCTCTGAACTCTAGAAATCCAAGACTATGTGAGCCTTCAATGTAGCAATTCTAGTATCTTATATAACCTGGTCATATCAAACCTATCCATACCGTCTTAGCTACCTGAGGACAGACGACCAATGGGGAAGCTGTACAGCCAATTGGGCCTAAAACTCATACTTTTAGTTGGAACCCAACCCTCCTTGCATTTGGACCTATGCTAACTTCAGTCACCCACACCAAAAGGCATGGCCTCAAATGATTTCTTTCGCGTTCTCTTCCTTTCCAAACTGCAGTTCTTATTCGAGCCCACATCAGATTGAAGGGCATCCAGCTGCTACTCTCCCACGCCCTACAAGCACCATAAAGAGCACAATCTGCCCATCTCTTTAACGGAAGGAGAAGAAGGCTAGACAATAATCCTCTACTTCCCAAAGACCTCACTCATACACCCGTGAGCTGGTACTTTCTTAGCCTTCCGGAACCATCATAGAGGTTTACAGAATCATCTGCATGACTGCAGATGACAAACCTATGAGGCAATCACTTAGCCGCTGATGCCAGACCTAGTGGAGAAAGGAGAGCAGAGAGGCGAGCCCGATGCCACCATGTGCAGTCTTGCCTTTGCTGTCCAGCGGTTGCACGCCACCTTTGGTAAGAGTAGTAGCTGGAATACCTGTTGTAATACTGCAAGTATGGAAACGAAATCATGACAAAATAGCTTCAGAAGTACAGTCGTGACTGAGATAGCGGGTCGGAGCACTTCTGTGCAATTTAATCAGCAGTATGCAGTGCCCGGAGTTGAGTATGCAGGCAAATGCTAAAGAGATGATGATGGGCCCTGTTCACCAGGTTATGCAGCAGCATGGGTACAGAGAAGTACAAGAATGATAACCTTAGCCAAGACAACCAAACAATGAATGGGCACGCGACTGGATCGGCATAGGTTCGTGATCATTAGGTAATATGTGGTGCAATCAGTCCCTTCGTACTGTCTAGCATATACATAGAAACGAATTGTGCTGAATTTGGCAAGTGACACTTTCTACCTCAGACAATGCACAAGTCTAATATTTCCCACACTATCCTCCAGCTCGAGAATAAAATACGTCAAACTGTCTTCTTGATCCTACACATTTTCCCGTGTCGGAAGTGATGGCAAGATTAGGCTTGCCTTCATCATACCTAGAACCAGAAAAGGAAAGTTGCAGGAATGCATTCATACCTCTTAACTAAAGGAGACGAAGCAGAAGGGACGTATGCCCTCGCCTCCGTTATCAGACCTTGTCGCTGCTTATGCTTCGGACTCACTGTGCACACTACGTATACGTTGCCCCTCCGACGTACTATCCGGCAATACTCACAAAGCTTCTTCACTGCTGCCCGAACCTTCATGGCGATACCTCAATATTAGCAGCAATCAGATGCACAGCATGAAGGCTAAAAGTAGCGAACCAGAGATGTGCACTGTATAGAACGACTGTTATAATTATGTCAGAAACATGTGCATAATGAACACCTTGTGAATATAAGATTACATGTTAAAACTTGTAGTGGGAACAAAGTCCCAGAACACACCGTACGACGGACGGGAAAAACGGGTAGGTCTGGGAAGCACTGGAAGTGCCCACCTTTGCAGCAGCACTCGGAGCTGTAGCCTAGCTGTCACTAACAATGAAATTAATGCCATAGAGCCCAGATAGAGCCCCTGCGACAAACCCGGGAGCCCACCGGGAGCAGTCGGAAGTCGAGAAACGGAAACAGTCGGGGTCTTTGGAGCACACGGGTCTTGCAGGGGTGTCGCCTTTCATGATTCTGGAGTCCTCTTGCTTCTGGCTAAATGGTGGTAATCTGAACGGGGACACGATCGATCAAGTCTCGTCCGTAGGGTAACAGCGACGCTAGCCGCCTTCGTCATAGGAGTTCGATATCACATTTAATACTTCGAAGAGCACAGAGCAGTTCTTGAGATAAACAGCACTTTTATCTCCTTTTCAGCTAGGTTCATCTGCCGTTTGAACTAATCTACCTGCCCTCAAAGGCTATCCATTGATTCATTCAGCTAACTCTTGGCAGTATGCCAGGTCCTCATTTTGAGGTGCCCACCTTGTCAGATAATCAGGACGGTTGGGGCCCTACTACCGTTCCAGAGCAGTTTAAAGATATACCTTACGCTCCTTTCAACAAAGGTGACCGCATAGGAAAGGCTTCAGATTGGACAGGACAAGGATACAAATATGGGGGTGGTAGGATCCTGACCTTTCTCTCGTTTAATGATCCAGTACATCTTTGATACGCACTTGCATATTGAGGCTCTCTCTTACTAGAGGGAATTGTTATGTGAGGTCTCGAGAGAAAGCTTCTTCTTGACCTCCTTCTACCCGCTTGCTGTCATGAAGACAAACTTTTCAGAGGTTATCTACGTATAGATGCTTGTCTATGGTCCCATCTCCTCCAATCTTTAAAATGAATTGAAATCAGGATTGCAGTAAATATCACATATTCATCGTCATCTCGCGATGTACCCCGCCAGAGCATGACTTGGGTCAAAGCTTTTCGGTAGTAGAAAGGACACTCGTCAGTGATGGAGAACTTCAATCGTAGCTCACTATCCAGGAAATGATTCTTCTTCGGTTCATATTCTGGGCAACTTGGTTCTACTTGGAAGTAAGAAGAATAAGTAACTAGCAGTCTAGGCAGGAGAGGTCGAAGGGTTTTCAGCCAAAACATGTTCTGCTGGGCGCTTGAGCAGATGAGGGTCTCGTGTAGCCATCTTACTTGTTTTGTCTCTGGATACATCATCCTGCTCTCCGTTGATGGCTGAAGTGAGTATGGAACTGAACTACATCATATCTCAATCAAATGAGGTGCTAGTGCGGGGTCAAAGCACGATGAAGAGCCTAACTAAATCATGAGGGAAAGTACTGTGCCTGTGAGGGTTTGCGGGGAAGCATTCAGCTGAGAGGAGAGCTCATTTGTCGGGCCGAGCTCCTTGCCATGTGCCCTGCAGGTCGCTATGACAGAGATAGAGGTGTAAATGCAGCGTTCAGCTTCTTCCACAACGAGGATGAGGTGAGCTGAGCTTGCAGAAATGCATTTGGACTGGATAGTAACTTGTTATCTTCACATAGGTTAGAAACGCGTGTCACAGTCTATGATGTAAGAAGGCAGACTTAGACTTATTGCTCCACGTGCTGTGCATACCTCTTATGTGGATGCCCTATAAATTGCCTGTTTTTTCATAGTGACCTTTCAAGCCCCATAATAGCATAATTTCTTCTCTGTGAGCCCTTGGCAACCTTCTTTCAAATTTGAACAGCTGTTGAGGACAGTCTTGTTCTTGCATACTGTCCTGCCCTCTCATGACCCAATCTTGTCAAGTTCATGAGGTACCTGTAGTGGAAGCAACCTAGGGTTTACCTCCAGGTTCTTCTTTGTATGTGCAGGATTCTTTCCACTTAGTTGACACAAGGCCTGTGCAGCGCCCCAAGTATGGCAACCGCAGATTCCAACCTGTAAGCCTTGACTGCCGCCCTCTCGCTCTTCTGCTTTCCCACTTGATTCTTCTACAGCTCACCTTGGAACCCCTTATTGGAATGACTGAGGCTGTCGTTTTGTTCTTTGGAAAAGTATTGATGGGGAGCGGGAAAGAGAGTTTTGCTAGCAATCAATAAGCCTTGCGGGGCGTTGCAATCCTGAAACGTGGTCATGACAGCAGGAGTCATGGAATGCGCAAGTGAGTAGGGTGCTCAGTCATTATTGTTTTGGGGTACTAGCAAAGCTGGGACATTGAGTTAGTGCTGCATCGACTCAGATGGGACTATTTTGGAAGGGCTTTGGTGATGAGCCGCTCTTCAAGTACACACGTCATATGACGTGCATCGTTGTTGATGGATTATGTCTTGCCGAGGGTACCTTAGGATGTGGTCCACATGGACTGCCGCTGTGCAGCCTTCTTAGTCCTCAGTCAAGGCAAGCATGCGTCAACTATTCTTATTTCATATTCACTAAAACTCTTGCATCCACTGCACCATGCACAGCTGACTTCCCCCCTATCAAGGTAGAGACCTTGCATCTCTGTAAACCCAAGGCTAAGCGCTAGTAAGGGTAGTCAACTTTTCTCCTGGAGTACCAAAAGACTTGCATCTATTGCACCAGACACACAGCTGCCTGCCTTTTTATCAAGGCAGAGGGCTTGCATCCTTGTGATCTCGGTGTTAAGCTCTAGTGGGGGTTGTCGATTGGTTCTCTGGTGGGGGAGCAGAACCGGTTCCAGCAGCGGAACCGTGACGACGGGCGCAAGGACGGGGGCCGGGACAGTGGGGCGGGAGCCGACAGAGAGAGGCAGAGGCGCGAGCGCATGCAGCAGCAGAAGCGCGGGCAGTGGAACACGTACTGGCAGGACCGCAACGCCCCCCGCGTTGTCTACAACAGCTCTGTGAGTGCCCCTGCGCTACCTAACCCTCTCCTTTTCTGCCCCCCC
>WELA01009072.1:201544-214220 GCA_009602735.1 Mesotaenium endlicherianum | reverse complement strand
CCCCCCCCCCCCTCCTACCCTGCCTGCCTGGATTCCTGTGCGTCTCAAGGAGCCGACAGCTGGCAGCCAACTGGCTATTGCAGCAGTAGCGCCAGCAGCAGCAGCAACAGGGGTTTGAAGAACGGACACGAGAGAGATGATTCGCCCATGTGCGCGTTTCTCTCCTGCCTGCTTGCTTGCGTGCATGCTTTTGCCTGCAGCTCTGGCGACAGTATTGGGGCCATATTCCTCTAGGACCATGACTCCTTGTCACTGGCTGCGGGCGCCGTTGCAAGCGGGTGTGGCCTCTCTGACTTCCACGCCCCTGCCCTTAAGAGAAAGGTCGGAGGGAGGTGGTCGCTGGCGCTTGCGCTGGTCCTTGGCGGCCATTCTTCCCTCACAAAAAGTTACGTGAGGGGAGTTTGAGGGACTGCAAGGAACAAGAAACTTGCCCCTCACACTGGAAAGACGTCGCCTCATCGTACGCTGTGAATTGCCTTGTATATTGGGAGTGTCACAACTTTCCTCCGGGGGGGGGTTTGTGTGTGCGCAGAGGTTCCCGTTCTTCCGAGTGGGCTACACGCTCCTGTGGTCGGCCAGCTACGTCCTCATACAGTGAACGCTTCACTACACCTACGGCCTGGGGTGAGGCTCTCCTCCTTGCGTCTCAAACTCATAAACAACCAAAATCGAAGTAGAGTTTTGTTGTGATGGCCCGCCCTCGTGGAGTGGGCTGTTCCCATGCCCATGGCCCGAGTGGCACCTGCCCCCCTGCCCTTCTGCCTTGCCTTCCTGCACTTCAAGCCGTAAGCTGTGTAGGCTTTAGGTTAGAGCTCAGGGTTTGGGGTTCAGGATTTGTACCAAACCCTACACCTCAAGATCATCTCCACTGTGCTGTACGGGATACCCCATGCCTGAAAGCCGAGGCTGCTGTGCTCTCACGCTGGCCCACCTGGCATCATGTCCTCCACGGGCTCAGGGGCGAGTGCCACAGGTGTCCAGCTCACCCCCAACTCTCTTCCTCCCGCGCCTTACATGTTTGTATTCTTGAACCTGGAGGATGTGCTTCATGCGGCCGGCCTGGTCCTTCCTCTTCCCTTCCTTCAAATCAGAGGTCTGTAGTGCTTTGGATTCTCGGACCTCAAAACATCGAAGCCCATCTCTCAAACGGATTTGATGACTGAGGCGTGTTGAAGGCAGCAGCTGGTTTGAAGTGAATAAAAGGGGTCTCCCACGGGCGCGCATGTGGCCGTACCCCTTCCTCAACAACACCGATGCTGCAGCTCCCCTCTGGTACTCTCGTCTTGCTCTCCCAAGCCTGTCAATACTTGTTGCACAAGTGCTCCCATCGCTTGTTCTTCAAAAAGAAGGAACTCGTAGACTTTGAGGACTTCATATGCGGCGTGTATTGTGCTTGCTTCGAAGATGACATGCAAGCATAATCTTTCCCTTGTTGGATTTTGCAACAATTTGAGGGTAGACAAAGACGTGGAAGCTTTCATTAAGGAGTCTTTTTCGGCCAAATGGCACGCGTCAAGTGGCATCGCGTGTGATTGAGGGCTTGCATGTTTTTCTTCCTGTACTTTCTAAGCTGCTTGAGTCGCTTGAGAGATAGTGGGAGCTCTTGCTGACATATAATTAAAGATTAGCAAAGCACAATGATGGGTACATCGGTGGTTTGTAGGATGCAAGGTGGAGGTCGCTGTGGTTGTTCCATTTGAAAGTTTAGTGGCATGTTTCTTGCTCATTGACATCGGTTCACTTGCTCAATTAATCCTTTTACTACTTTTGATAGGTACGTGGGGATGCTCCTCCTCCATGTTTTCCTACATTGGCTTTGGGTGCTTCTACATCGCTTGAAGGAGAAATGCTGTCCGGAAGGGCCCATGTGGCTTGCAAGCATAGAGAAGTATGCTACCTGAATTTAATTGCAAAACAACCACATCTAGATATACGTATTCTTCTACTTACATCACATAGCAATGTAGAGAAATGTGTAGTCAACCTCACACATCATCACCACTATTTTATACAAAAATTTAACAACTGACTTCGTTAGTATCCTTGTTACCCTTTGCGGAGCTAGCGTGATATATGCAAGCTCAAATCTCATGCAGGAGCTTAGTCCATGCCTAGTTCACTTCAGTATGTGCAAGACTATTACGTGCATAGTGCAGAGATTGCTTGTGAAATTTGGACTTTGTCTCCTTTTGGAAGGCAAGAGTCTCTAGTTCAGCTAGTTGCTATCTTTTTTGCTTGAACGTTCTACTTTTATGATGACAATGGTTGAAAGATAGAAGTGGGCACGATGTTTTTCACTCGTGACATGGCCTAAGGGTCACCCCCAAGGTTCATTGGAAGATGCCTCATTGCATGTGGATCTTTTAAAAGTTAGAAAAACCATTGTATATTTGACTCATGTTGTAAACATAGCTTTGACAATTTCTGTTCAAATTGCTTGATTTCAAAAGAAAGAAGTGATTTTTGAACAAATAATAGTAGTAATATGATGTGCGTCATCTGTTCTTTGTCTAAACCTTTCCTCCACGTTGCTACACTTATATCTAGTTGACTAAGTTTAGACAACTCTACTCAATCTCCCAACAACGTTTGATTAGCAATTGCACCAATCGTTGTGCGATCCTACAAGGATACGACTATTGCAAAAAACTGTGGTGTGGTTGGTCGCCTAATATTCAACGCAGGTTAGTGCGAACAGACACTAAATTACCAAACAAAAAACTCAACAACTCTCTTGTGCATGGCTGTCACTGGTGGTGGTACAAACTTAGGCTTGGGCTTGACTTGAGCATCTCCCAGTGGGGGGGGTTAGAGGGGTGGGTGGGTGGGTAAGTGTAGTAGTTTTGTCCTGCTGCGATGGAGGATGCAAAAAAGAAGCCCTTTACGAGATTTGTGTGTGTTGATCAAAGACGTCATATGTGAAATTAACCAATTTGACCACTTATGAAACCTCAATTTGCAACATGAAATGTTGCAAATTGAAGGTTTGCGACATGAAATGTCGCAAACCAAAGTTTGACAAGTGTTCAAATTTGATCGATTTCACACGTGTTGTGTCTCATTGACAAACGAAACCCTCATAAGGCTTCTCGTTGCAAAGAAGCCTCATTGCAGCAGGAAGGTAGTTGCTACACATACCCGCGTAGACATTGCATGCCGAGACTTACTCAAACAATCTTATGTCAGGCATACAAAATCGCTTGATAGAGTACTATAGATCCGCAAACACTCGAGACGTGGACGTGTTTGCTCACTTACAAGCGATGACGGAGAGAGGTGAGGGAAGCCAGGGAGGCCCGAGCGGCTTACGCAATGATGGCGAGCAGGTCAATGGCAAGCAGATTAAGGACATCGGTAGGGCGAGAGTAGCGAGCCAGCTTATTGCTGACGAAATCGCCAAATTACATGCAGAGTTCCTTAAAGAGTACGAAAGCGAGCAAGCCGAGCTCAGCAAGGCGGAAGCGGCTGAGCTCAAAGCTGCGCAGCACGCTGCTCATCTCAAAATGGCCAAGTTACAGCAGGCAGTGAGCAAACTAGCGCTAAGCAAGGTCTCGCAAGCTCACGATGGCGAGGGAGCAAGGGCGGACATCCTCCTGCAGCTCAAGCGGCTCAAGAGGAAAAGTGAGGTTGCAGGTGTGGGCAAGTTGCCTGAGGGCAACCGCGCCCAAATGAAGGTCATGAACGACCTCGCGGAGCTGTGCCATTACGCTCAAGATGCGCTGGATAAGGAAGACATTGAAGTGGCCCAAAGCGCGCTCACGGAAGGTTTGCCTTTGATAACTTTTCGGCAAAAGCAAAACATTTCCGCGGACTTGCATAGCTGGCCTGTAATTCATGAGGTTGTCAAGTCCATGCAAACTAAGGATGAGAGCGAGGATTGGGAGAATCGGGTCCAAAAGCAAGTGGCTAAGAGTAAGAAGAACAAAGAGGAGGAGAGGGAGTTTGATCTTAGTAGCCACAAACCACGGGCCAGCCCGTATGCGTTTGAGGCTAACTCCCGCGCTCCTAGGATGTTTAGAAATGACTTGAGTTGCTGGCACTGCCACATGGTAAGCCACATATCTCGTTTTTGCCATTCGGGGCCACCTAATGGCCCAGGCCCCCAACAGAGGCAGCCTTTGCTAGCACCAGCTCAGGTAGCAAACTTCCAGGGGCCTTATGGGCCACCCCAAGGGCCTTATGGCCAACCCTAGCGTTAATAGCATTTTTTTTTATTTGGAGTGTGAGTAGTTGGACATTGTTAACCAGGCCTTTGGCCTCCATGGACAATTTAGATTTTTTGGTATGATTATTTTTTATTATTTTTTATTGGCAAATTGTTGCTGCCTTGGTTGGCCACCTAGGCCCCCTGGACATTTGGGTGCACATGCTCACGTTAAGGAGCATAACATTGTTGGTTGTGGGTGGGATACCAGGCCTAGGACTCCACCAATATTTGTTTGTAATTATTGTTGTTATTGATTATGTTTGATTGGTTGTTGACTCGGTTCTTGCTTGTGGTCGTTGCATACATGATGGTGTTTGTTGTAAATATTTTGTGGCTATTTTGTTGGTTGTTATAGTTGCCGTTACGTTAGTTTGCTTGTTGGGCACAATAGTAGGCGGATGATGCATGTCCCTTTGATCGAGGGACGTACGCCGCACGTGTGGATGTGCGTGGGTGGAAGAAAGCCCCTTCAAGCCTCCTAGGCGCTGGCAGATTGCGCACGAATGAAGACCACTCTCATTGAGCTTTGGTTCTCGCGGCTGGTCTTTTGGTTTGTTGACGTGTCGCCCCTCACGCACTGGCGCGTTGTATTGCAAGGCTGCTATAGGCCAGAGGAGTGTGGGCAAAAGGTTTTCAAAGCACAAATTGAATGCACACACACTGGCGCAAGTATGCATGAAGGCTCCTGCCAGCCATATAGGCATTGGCAGTGGAAGCACGGTTGGGATCACTCCTATGGAGTTTTGGATCGCCGCATATAGAGAGGCTGCAATGCGATGTCAAAAGGGTGCACACATGTGCCACATAAGTTGGTTGCCGGTGCATGCATAGCGTACCCCGATACTGCAAGTGCGGAGCAGGATAATGGAGGATGCCAATCAATCGTTGACACGTTCAAGGCATCGTGGGCAAGACCAACCGCGGGTATGCTATATCGTGTGTTGGATCATAGGTAATTTTGTGAGCGACGAGAAGGATTTCAAACACGAACTCCAATTGTACTTGGGGCGGAAGGAAGAAGCCGTGCAGTCGGACGGCGCCGCATCGAAGGTATCACCGCAAGCAACCGTGGTTGCAGGAAATTTGGGAGCAAATGTTGCCTGGTGGAAACGTTGGTGTACGTCTTCGTTAGTCCTCTCTACCATTGAGAGTGGCTACAAGTTGGTGTGGGACAAGCATACTGCACCTCGGCATCACCAGCGCAACGATAAAGGTGTGGAGAAACACATACAGTTTGCTCGCGAGTCAGTAGGGGAGCTAGTAGCCTCCGGGGCTGCCAGAGAGTGGACTCTCCCAGGTCTTCCACACTGCATATGCCCCTTGAACGTGGTCGAGGGCAAGAAGTTACGATTAATTCATGACCTGCGCCACGTGAACAAAGCGTTAATAAAAGCAAAATTTAAGTATGAGGGGCTGGATAAGTTAGTCGATGTCGTGCACGTAGACGACTTTGTATTTACCATTGACCTCAAGTCTGGCTATCATCACGTCAAGATGCACGAAGATGCACATACGTTCTTGGGGTTCGAGCTGGATAAGAAGATTTACACTTTCACATGTCTCCCATTCGGGCTTGCGATCGCATCTTACGTATTCACACGAGTGGTGAGAGAGCTGGTGGGAAGGTGGAGGCAGATGGGGATACGAGTCATAGCATATCTAGACGATTTTCTGGTGAGCTGTCCCAGTGAGGACGTCCACGCGCGAACAATGCGGCTGGTGTTTGGCAAACTTGCACTAGGAGGATTCGTGGTGAATATGCAGAAGGCAGTACTTACGTGTTCAAAAATCACACAGTTCTTGGGCGTTGTGATAAACACTAGTAAACTTTTGGATGCACATTGGCAAGACGCGCAAGAAAAAGCTCCTGCTAACACTCCTCCACTTTCAAGCTATGGCCCACAGGACCCATAGCGTGCACATTAGAACGATAGCATCTTTAGCAGGCCAGCTAATTTCCATGAAGATGGCTTTTGGGGGCACCGCGCGCATGTACACACGCCACATGTACACTGTTATCAACCAGGGGTTTACCTGGGATGACATGGTCCCCATGACGGAAGGGCTACTCCACAAGCTTGCTTTTTGGGAGGAGCACTTTGATAAGTTCAATGGTGCTCCCATTCGGGCCACCATGGCCCCTGATTTTGTCATGCACACCAACACTAGCGTGACCACATGGGGCGCAGTACTGAGATCGGTGGCCTCAAGGCGGACGTCGGAATTGCCGGGCCCACTCCCCGCTGCTAGCATCTGGGGATCGTCAACATTAAGGGAGATACTTGTCGCTAAGGCAGCGTTGGATAATGCCATCTAAGTTATAGGCTGGCGACAAGTGCTCTAGCGCGTCGACAGCCAAGCAATGTATTATGTTTTGAGAAAAGGCGGCTCGTTTAAGGCAGATTTAGCAGATGCTTGTGCTCAAGTATTTGGTATCAGTCTTAGACACCAGCTGAAATGAATCGACTTACCAAATAGGCGATTAACAATTAATAAATATCTTTATATCAGCAAGTAATCTTTATGGATTTTTCGTTAACTTATTAAACGGCAAAAGGACAACACACTAGCAGTGAACAACACTCGTAAGTCAAATGCGAGTAAACTAGCATCAATAATGCTATCAGTAAAACTCATACATAAGCAAGGTTAGAAGACAGTGCGTATCAATGGCTTCTCGCCTTGGATTCAGTTTTGTCTCAGTAAGCTATACAAGAGAGTTGGCCTCGTTTCCGAATGCCGAACTCGAGAGCAATGCCTAGCATATGTACATGGAATGAGTTTACTATTCAACGGCCAGTGCGATGGCACCGTCTACCCGGGAATTAACCACGTTGGTAGGACCTCCATTAATCAAATCCACCGCCATCTCCATCATCCCGAATCGTCATCCATCATAGGGATGTCATCTGGCCATTCATCTAGCATATCACACTTGGATGCATATCGAGGCAGTTTGCTGCTACCGAGAACGGAAGTCAGCTGGCTGTCAAAGAATGTGTCAGCAAGCTGACTTAAGTTGACTTCAGCTTGCTGCTTCCGGCTGAGTCATTATATTGCTATTAAATATGAAGTCCAGCAAACTGATTATTTAACTAGAGTTCAACAGGCTGAACATGATTAACTATTATATTTAAATGAATATTATATCTACTAATATACTGATTCATTACAATCCCTCCAACTTAACTTGTTGTCGCCTCGACAACATTAAACTGCATAAGTCTTTGGTCTGGGGACTGAACCTGACCAGCCGCCCCCACTTACTGCCTCTTCAGCCTGTCGCCTAGGGGGTTGTCCCTGGGGCTTCAAGATCAGGAGACTGAGATCTGGACCTAGATCTGGACAGCCCTCTAGGTCTGTCAGCTGACCTTCAAAAGAACCCCGTTTGTTCTAAAGTTGGGCCTCGAGGAGAACGAAGGATGGTAGCCTGCTCTTCACCCACTTGGGTGTTGATTTTCACATAGACAGGCATTCCAGTAGGATGCTGAAATACATTGGCAAGAGGTACATGATTCTGAGCGAAGGGGGAAGCCGGCATAACTCAGGCCCACCCGCGTGGCCCTCTTTTGGCACTCTTGTCCTCTGGGGATTTTGCCTGTGTCTGCTGCCAAGTACAGTCAGATCAGCTTCTTCCCCTGCTTGGGCAGGTGGGCTGGGGGAGCGAGTGCGGGGTCCAGTTGCCTCCATGACCGGGATCACGTTCCATATACCTGATCTCGGTTCCTTAGGAAGTGCCCCTGCCTGCCCCTGGGTCTCCTGAGTACCAGCTCCTGATGCTTCTCCTCTGCCTTGTTCATCTCCTTCCTCCTCCTCATCCTCCTCCTCTGAGAGAGTAGGAGTCCCGTCCACTAGGTCGTCCTGCTCCCTGGTAGACATGGAGTAGTCTACTGACCTCTCTTTCTTAGGGCGTGCTGGAGGTTGCTTGGCCTTCAGCCTGCTAATATCTATCCGGCCTGCATTCTTCGCCCATTTGACGAAGGCATGCTTTCCCTTAGAGACGTTGTCTCTCCCCTCGTCCTGTGCTCTTTGGTCTCTGCGTTCATATTGCTCAGGCAGCCATTCAGCCTGGGATCCCAAGGGGCAATGTGAGGTGGTAGGATGAGGCAGCCGTCTAGGGCCATAGTGGAAAGCGTCGGGTTGGGCTCGGTCACACTCTTGCTTTTTGTTTGTGACGGTCATCACCTCTAGTCTGTGGATTGCTGGTAGTACTGGGGTCCATGCTCAGCCTTTCTCAGTTTACATGGGAACCAGTGGGGAGAGAACATCTGCTGTCCCGCTTCCCTGGCCAGGTACTCCCAGCTCCTTCTCTCAACTTCATCGTAAGCTGGCAATAGTGTGAGGTAGAATACCGTATCCTTAAAGCTATCGGGCCGCATGCTCACCACTTGATGAGTCTCTAATCTCCCACTATTCCCAGTATTGCGACTGGCTTGTTCTCTGAATCGTCGGCAAGGTACCGGGCATGCTCTGCTGTATAGCCCACCATCTTGGCATAATCCTCGTAGAGGACCACACCAATGTGTGTCTCAATGTACCTATCCAGTGCTGCAGTCCCTTCTCTCTGTAGCAGTGTTGTCTGTTCCAGTTTGTTGATTTCCTGGGCTGCCAGCAATGCTTCCTTCAGGTTATCAAAGTTTTGGCCACCCACCACAGTATACCGGTAAGTGGCCAAGCTCTTCCGCCTATCCGCTTCAGCCTTTTTCCTTCTCTCCTCCTTTGCCGCTGCCGCTTCTTCTTGTTGTTTATTCTGTCTCTCCACCTCAGCTTTCCTGAGGTTTTCCGCTTCTCGATCCTTCTTCCTCTGTGCTTCTTCTGCCGCTTCTTGTTGTTTGCGGATCCTTTCTTGTTCTCTCTCAGTGAGGGACGTCGCCGCCAGCTCCTTCTGGTATTGCTCCATTGTCCTCCTGGCTTCTTCTGCCTTGGCTTTCTGTCCTCCTTTGATGTGGTGGGAGCCATTCTGCACATGTAACCAGGGCACAAGTTAGTAGGATATCGACCTTTGTCATAGGAGTTGCAAGAAGGGAGTAAGTTCGTATTAGTATGTTAACCTCTTCCTGTTTACCTTACAGGTTGTTTGCTAGGAGTTGACGTAGTTGCGGTGCGCTAGACATAAACGTATGAATGTGTTTTCAGGTGGGTTAAGTGATGTATTGCTGTGCGAGGCCCTTTTTCGTTCAGCCAAAGGTGCTTTATGTGGGCCAGGCTGTCCCCTATGTAACTATGATGCCCGTCCCTTCCTCACTCTCGCACACTAACTGTCATATTCTTTCCCCTCCAACTTAAATGGAGACAGGACCTCGTGTCACCTTCCTNCCTTCCTGTGTCAACTGAAATGACTGTTAGGGAGGTGCTCCAGCCGCCCGAAAGTGGAACCGTTTCAACGCCCCTTTGGCATTAGTCAAATGGTCTTTAAAATCCCAAGTGTCCCCAGTGGCATCGTAACCCTTCCATCGAATGAGGTACTTCATGACATATTTAGACGATCGACGAACCGAGCGCGCGTCTAAAATCTCCTCAACCTCATATTCCTCAGGGTCGCCGTCCCGGACAGCGGGGACCGGTCCCGATTGGACAAAGAACCGACCTGTGAACAGTGTATCACCTTTGATGTATGGTTCCAGGAAGGAGACATAAAAGACCGGGTGACCCTTGTATTCGGCTGACATGTTCAGTTTGTAAGCATTCTGACCGACACAACGCACCACCGAATAGGGACCGACCCAGACACGGCCAAGCTTTTTCTTGACCACACCAGGGAGGTACAGGTGCTGAGAATGCAGTTTGACTAAATCGCCCTTAGAAAATGTCAGCTTCCGACGGTGTTGATTAGCGTATTTTTGTTGGTATTCTTGGGCTTTGTGCAGGTTTTGTTGAATTTCTTACAAAGTGATAGCAAACTCCTGAGTTAACTGGAGGGAGACCGGATTGTCAATCCCTTGAGGGTGAGTTAAAGACTCCCCTAGCACATCTAAAGGAGACTTAGGGACTCTACCCAAGCTGAGTTCTTTCCCGTTGACGCGTGCACCGCGCTGTTGACCGCAAACTGAATTTGAGGCAACAGGTCATCCCAATTATCTTCTTTTTGGTTAATATATGCTCTCAGCACCTCTTGCAGAAGTCGGTTAGTTCTTTCAGTCTGCCCATCAGTCTGAGGGTGGTTAGCTGTGCTGAGCAACTGTTTGACTCCCATTAACCCCATTAAAGCTCTGCAGAACTTAGAGGTAAATTTTGAGTCTCTATATGAGATTATATTAGAGGGTAGCCCATGTTGGCATACTACATGGTTGTAAAACTGCCTCGCTATTTCGAGTGCAGTCACTTTGACAGTTGTGGGGATAAAAATGACCATATTTGTCAATTTGTCCCCGACTACCAGTATTGAATCATGCCCATTGGCAGTTCTTGGTACTGTGACCACCCAGTCCATGGATATAGTTTTCCAGCGTCCAGCTGGGATGGGAAGTGTTTGCAAGAGACCTCCCGGTGGTGTGTGCCTCGACTTATTTCTTTGACACTCATCACAGGACTTCACATATTTCAAGACCTTCCGGGGCNTTTCAAGACCTCCCGGGGCAACCCCTCCCAATGATGATGTTTTGCCAGTTTGCCAACAGTTTTGGCCTGCCCCAAATGTCCACCCAGGAGACTGTCATGAGCTTGACTCAGTAAGAGAGACCTTATTTCCAAGTCGTTAGGAATGACCAGCTTCAGCCTGCCTGAAGTGTTTTCATTCACCTAGACCCCTCCCTTAAGCTTATACCCGAGTGTAGTAGCACGACACATACCAGTAGTGGGGCTGGGCTCAAATGTTGGGTCAGAAAGGTAGGCTTTCCTAAGTTCTTCAAGGAAGGACTTTTTCACCTTTAGTGAAGTGAGTGCATACAGGACTTTATCTACAGCATGCTGACTAAAGTTCCGTTCTTGTAAGTCAGGTCTTCTAGAGAGTGCAGCAGCAGGATTCAACTTCCCTGGTTTGTAGTCGATCTGGACTTGGAACTGCTCCAGCATCTGGCTCCAGCGGTTCTCCCTCCTCGACAGCTTGGACTTCTTCTGAAAGTGGGTGAGAGCTAGATGATCTGTAATCACCTTAAAAGCTTTACCATGTAAGTATGCTCTCCCCTGTTTGAGTACATGAACGATAGCTAGCAGCTCTTTATCATGCACTGAGTAATTAATCTCCGCTGGAATAAATTTCATAGACTCATACAACACAGGATGCCAATTCTGGCGTACCTTACCTTACCTTATCCTGTCTGGCGCTAAGGTGTTCAGTAAGATAGATCTTAAAAGTGGTTATCATCAAATCAGAATTGCTGAGGGGGATGAACACAAGACTGCCTTCCGCACACGTTATGGACACTATGAGTTCAACGTGATGCCATTTGGACTGACTAATGCTCCTGCTACCTTCATGGGTGCCATGAATGACATTTTCAGACCTTATTTGGATAAGTTTGTGCAAGTCTTCCTGGATGATATTTTGATTTTCTCTAAAGATGAAGCTCAGCACGCTGCACACTTAGAGACAGTCCTGGACACTCTGCGGAAAAATCACTTATATGCTAAAATGAGCAAGTGCGATTTCTTTAAGGAAAGTATTGAATTCTTAGGCCACGTTGTCAGTAAGGAGGGCATCAGTGTGGATCCTAAGAAAGTCCAGACCATAAGGGACTGGCCAGTACCACAGTCTGTCTCTGAAGTTAGATCCTTCCTCGGGTTGGCTAACTACTATAGGAGATTTATTGAGAATTATTCCACAAAGGCCAGTAAACTGACTGACCTTACTAAAAAAGACATCGGGTATGTGTGGGGGGAAGGGCAGCAGGCTGCCTTCCAGACCCTTAAAGATGCCCTTTCTTCTGCCCCAGTGCTGGCCGTGTATGACCCCAGCAAACCGGTGTAGGTGGTTACTGATGCCCCTGATTTTGCCATGGGTGCTATTTTGTTGCAACCTGCTGACAAAACCACAAAGGATGGTAAGGTACGGCAGGAGTGGCATCCTGTGTTGTATGAGTCTATGAAATTTAATCCAGCGGAGATTAATTACTCAGTGCATGATAAAGAGCTGCTAGCTATCATTCATGTACTCAAACAGTGGAGAGCATACTTACATGGTAAAGCTTTTAAGGTGATTACAGATCATCTAGCTCTGACCCACTTTCAGAAGAAGTCCAAGCTGTCGAGGAGGGAGAACCGCTGGAGCCAGATGCTGGAGCAGTTCCAAGTCCAGATCGACTACAAACCAGGGAAGTTGAATCCTGCTGATGCACTCTCTAGAAGACCTGACTTACAAGAACGAAACTTTAGTCAGCATGCTGTAGATAAAGTCCTGTGTGCACTCACTTCACTAAAGGTGAAAAAGTCCTTCCTTGAACAACTTAGGAAAGCCTACCTTTCTGACCCAACATTTGAGCCCAGCCCCACCATTGGTATGTGTCGTACTACCGCACTCGGGTATGAGCTCAA
>WELA01009072.1:181844-197392 GCA_009602735.1 Mesotaenium endlicherianum | reverse complement strand
GGTTCTTTAGAAGGCCAGCTGACAGACCTAGAGGGCTGTCCAGATCTAGGTCCAGATCTCCGTCTCATGACCCTGAAGCCCCAGGAACAACCCCTTAAGGTGACAGACTGAAGAGGCAGTCAGTAAGGGAGGCTGGTCAGGTTCAGTTCCCTTATTTAAAAATTTCTGCAGTTTAATATTGTCGAGGCGAGAACAAGTTAAGTTGGAGGGATTGTAATGAAACAGTATATTAGTGGATATAATATTCATTTAAATATAATAGTTAATCAAGTTCAGCCTGCTGAACTTTAGTTAGTAGTCAGTCTGCTGGACTTTACATAATTATCAGTTTAATGACTCGGCAAAAAGCAGCAGGCTGAAGTCAACTTAAGTCAGCTTGCTGACACATTCTTTGACAGCCAGCTGACTTCCGTGCTCGGTAGCAGCGAACTGCCTTGATATGCATCTAAGTACCACCTGCTAGATGAATGGCCAGATGACATCCCCATGATGGATGGCTATTCGGAATGATGGGAGATGGCGGTGGATTTGGTTAACCGAGGTCCTACCAACGTGGTTAACTCCCGGGTAGGCGGTGCCATCGCACTGACCGTTGAACAGTAAACTCATTCCATGTACATATGCTAGGCATTGCTCTCGAGTTCGGCATTCGGAAACGAGGCCAACTCTCCTGTACAGCTTACTGAGAGAGATCTGAATCCAAGGCGAGAAGCCATTGATACGCACTGTCTTCTAACCTTGCTTATGTATGAGTTTACTGATTTGCGTTATTGATGCTAGTTTACTCGCATTTGACTTACGAGTATTATTCACTGCTAGTGTATTGTCCTTTGCCGTTTAACCAGCCAACGGAAATCGCCATAAAGATTACTTGTTGAAATATAGATCTTTATTAATTGTTAATCGCTTATTTGGTAAGTCGATTCGTTTCAGCTGAGCTTCATTTTTAGAGAAAATTATAATATCATCCAGGAAAACTTGCATAAACTTATCCAAATAAGGTTTGAAAATGTCATTCATAGCACCCATGAAGGTCGCAGGAGTCTTAGTCAGTCCAAATGGCATCACGTCGAACTCATAGTGTCCGTAACGTGTGCGGAAGGCAGTCTTGTGTTCATCCCCCTCAGCTGTTCTGATTTGATGATAATCACTCTTGAGATCTATCTTACTGAACACCTTAGCACCAGACAGGGTATCAAGCAAGTCCTCGATTCTGGGTAAAGCACACTTGTTCTTTACCGAAATTATATTCAGGGCTCTGTAATCCACACACATCCGCATACTGCCATCCTTTTTCTTAACAAATAGGATGGGTACGCCGTAAGGTGATTTACTGGGAGAAATATAACCATTTTCCTCAAGCTCTACAATCTGTGTTTTCAACTCCTCGCTCTCCACATATGACAAGCCATACGTGCGTTGCCAGGGTGGCTGACTCCCAAGTAATAGATTAATCCTATGATCTACTTCCCTCTTAGGGGGTAGTCCTGGAGGCATATTAAATACATCAGTGTACTGAGCAACAATTTTTGCAGCAGTAGGGTGCTCCAAAGGGCTTACCTTTTTCTCAACCACTTCTTCAGGTTGAGGAGGGACCTCTCTTAGCAGCAGACAGAACATTCTGTCTTCCTTCTGGTTCCAGCTTTTGACGAACTCCATTGCATTCAGCAACTTGCATCCTTCTGGAAGCCTCTTCTTTTCCTTCATTTGCCATCCACACAGGACAAGAGGAAGAGCACTGGTGGGTGCCAAGTCAGTCTGCCCATCACTGGCTCCTCTCACTTTAACTGTACCTCTGCTCCAACACACTTCAGCTTGATGTCTATTAAGCCAGGACCTGCCTAGCACGAGATCATAAAAGCCAGTGTTGAGTACCTCAAATGTAAGCGTTTCAGTTAGAACTGCAATGCCAGAACCTAACTGGACCTCAATAGGCTTGGTTATAACTCCTCCCGAGATACTTGAGGCATCTCCAAGGAATATCTTTCTATTCCCTTGGGTGACAGTAGGCAGCTTTAGCCGATTAACTAAGTCCTTGTGGATAAAAGTATGTGACGCCCCTCAGTCAACAAATGCCCTCACCTTCCTACCTGCAATCATGCAATGCAGTAGGATAGGGGGGACTGTCTTTTCCTGACTTTCGCATTGTTCTCCTGACGTAGCAAAGAAATGTTGGACATCAGGTGGAACAAGAGCATCCAGAGTGTGCACTCTCTGGACGTCTACATTGCTGATGGTCTCCTTTATCTGGTTGTTAGGCATGCATAGTGAATCCAGTTCAGCAGGACCCATAATACCTGCTACGAGGGCAGCTAGTGACGACTCACTATCTCTAGCATCCTCACAGTCAGTAGACTGGATTACTGACTGTTGCTGTCTTTTAAAGGCTGGTCTTTTCTCTCGACCTTAGGAAGGTGCTTGACTGGACACTGCTCTCTGAAGTGACCTGGCTGCTGGCAATGAAAGCAAATCGATTTTGCTGAGGCTGGTCTCGGCTTAGTCCTACCACCACCCCTTCCATAGCCACCTCGAGAGGGACCACCTCTACCTCTAGACTGAATAGCATTGTACTCATACTCATATTCATCACCCTGATTATCCTCAGCCTGGTCTCCTTCAATTGCATTGTAGGAACCGTGGGGCTTTTTGACAATCTTAGACACCAAAGCATTACTCTGGCGCTTGTGATTGAACTGCTGCTGATCCCAGGCGTCAGCATCTTGGATCAAGTCAGCCAGTTTCTCATACTTCTTCTCAGCGAAATGACCAGAGAGTTCGAATTTCAAGCCATATCTGAAGTATGCTATCCTATACCGTTCTGGCAAGTCTGGCTGTTTCATCATGTTCTTTTGGAACTTTTGAGCAAACTCAGCAACTGAAGTGGTCTGCTTCAGTGTCAGGGAGATCATCGCATAGATAGCTTTCTCCTGCTGGTTGATGACATCAAACTTCTCATGCAACTTCTCGACAAACTCTCCCCACGTAGGGTCACCGAGTTGTCGAGCCTTACGCTCTCCTTTCCAGTAAAGCCACCAGTTTGCGGCACTGCCTTTCAATAGCGCACCGGTGTGCCTAACCTTCTCGTAATCTTGCAGTTCTGGGTAGTTCTCCAGCCACTGCTCAACATCCGCGAGAAACTTGATCAGGTAATATTTTCTGTTTCCCTCAGGATCATATTCCTGGGGAGGTTTCGGCTTGGGCTTACTAGGCCCTCGGCCACCACCACTAGTGGTTTAAGACCCCAGTTGGTCTCTGTCCCGCAGTAGAGACATTATGATTCTTTTGTCCTCCTGTTGGGACTGATACATGGTCGGCATTTGCGACTGCATCTGAACGAACAATGCTCCCAAGTCTACATTTTGGGGTGGTAGATTAGCAAATGCAGTAGCAGCATTGGCATCTACTCGCTGAGTAGTGTCCTCAACAGTCCCTCTCGCTCCTGCAGCAGCAATTCCTGCCGCATTCAGCCGGTCACGTATTTGACCTAGGGGTACATTGAGTTGTACAGCAGGAGGCGGGTTCAGAACATTGGCCCTTGATGCCATAAGTTCTTCAACAGTGCGCTCGTCAGCTGGCTGTCTTTCCCTTCTGTCTGTATCTTCAGCGGCTTTTGCTGATTGTTCAGCTTCTAATCTGGCTCTCTCCTCCTCAGCTTGCTGTGCTACGGCTGCGGCAATAGCAGCTGCCTCATCTGCACCCTCTCTAGCTGCAGTATCTGCCACTGCTTCAAAATAGGTACGGGTTCCCGCTACATGGCTTTCAGCCTGATTTTTGACATTCTCGTTATCCTGGTTCTCCTTGTCTCGGGAGTTGCTAGTTTGAGACCTTGTCTTTACCAAATAGGCGATTAACAATTAATATAGGTCTTTATATCAGCAAGTAATCTTTATGGATTTTTCGTTAACTGATTAAACGGCAAAAGGACAACACACTAGCAGTGAACAACACTCGTAAGTCAAATGCGAGTAAACTAGTATCAATCATGGAATCAATAAAACTCATACATAAGCAAGGTTAGAAGACAGTGCGTATCAATGGCTTCTCGCCTTGGATTCAGATCTCTCTCAGTAAGCTGTAGAAGAGAGTTGGCCTCGTTTCCGAATGCCGAACTCGAGAGCAATGCCTAGCGTATGTACATGGAATGAGTTTACTCTTCAACGGCCAGTGCGATGGCATCGTTTACCCGGGAGTTAACCACGCTGGTAGGACCTCAGTCAACCAAATCCACCGCCATCTCCCATCATCCCGAATCGCCATCCATCATAGGGATGTCATCTGGCCATTCATCTAGCATACCACACTTAGATGCATATCGAGGCAGCTCGCTGCTACCGAGTACGGAAGTCAGCTGGCTGTCAAAGAATGTGTCAGCAAGCTGACTTAAGCTGACATCAACCTGCTGCTTCCGGCTGAGTCATTAAACTGATATCAAATATAAAGTCCAGCAGACTGATCATTAACTAGAGTTCAGCAGGCTGAACTTATAACTATATTATTTAAATGAATATTATGTCAACCAATATACTTATTCATTACAGTTCGGAACATTGGCCCTGGATGCCATAAGTTCTTCAATCGTACGCTCGTCAGCGGGCTGTCCTTCCCTCCTTTCCGTATCCTCAGCAGCCTTTGCTAATTGTTCAGCTAATCTAGCTCTCTCCTCTTCAGCTTGCTGTGCTGCGACTACGGCAATAGCAGCTGCCTTATCTGCAGCCTCTCTAGCTGCAGTATCTGCCACTGCTTCAGAATAGGTACGGGTTCCCGCTACATGGCTTTTAGCCTGATTTTTGACATTCTCGTTATTTTGGTTCTCCATGTCTCGGGAGTTGCTAGTTTGAGACCTTGTCCTTACCATACAAAGAAGACTGTGATAAGAGCTCCGATACCACTGAAATGAATCGACTTACCAAATAGGCGATTAACAATTAATAAAGATCTTTATATCAGCAAGTAATCTTTATGGATTTTCCGTTAACTGATTAAACGGCAAAAGGACAACACACTAGCAGTGAACAACACTCGTAAGTCAAATGCGAGTAAACTAGCATCAATAATGCAATCAGTAAAACTCATACATAAGCAAGGTTAGAAGACAGTGCGTATCAATGGCTTCTCGCCTTGGATTCAGTTTTGTCTCAGTAAGCTGTACAAGAGAGTTGGCCTCGTTTCTGAATGCCGAACTCGAGAGCAATGCCTAGCATATGTACATGGAATGAGTTTACTGTTCAACGGCCAGTGCGATGGCACCGTCTACCCGGGAGTTAACCACGTTGGTAGGACCTCGGTTAACCAAATCTACCGCCATCTCCCATCATCCCGAATCGCCATCCATCATAGGGATGTCATCTGGCTATTCATCTAGCATATCACACTTAGATGCATATCGAGGCAGTTCGCTGCTACCGAGTACGGAAGTCAGCTGGCTGTCAAAGAATGTGTCAGCAAGCTGACTTAAGTTGACTTCAGCTTGTTGCTTCCGGCTGAGTCATTAAACTGATAATAATTATTAAGTCCAGCAGACCAATTATCAACTAGAGTTCAGTAGACTGAACTTAAATGAATATTATATTTAAATGAATATTATACCTAATAATATACTGATTCATTACACCAGCTCAAATTGTTCGTCGAGTGGATTCCTAGGGAATTGAATGCAGTGGCAGACGAGCTCTCTAAGCGGAAAGACGATTTTTTCCTGCATCCAGAGGCTTTTCAAAGACTGGAAGCAGAGTGGGGGCCGCATTCAATTGATAGATTTGCAACAGCAAGCAACATGCGCCTGTTGAGGTTCAACTTTAGGTGGCTAGAGGTGGGCGCTGAGGCCATAAATGCCCTCATCGAGCACTGTTGCGAAAGGGAGCCGCCACAGCAGCCGCCAACTTGGGCGTCCCAGATGCCGTAGCCCAAACTATGGGCAGATGGAAATCTGCTCGAGGAAAAGAGCCATACGTGCTTCACCTGCAGCAGTCACTGGCATCCGTTGCCCGAACTATAGCCATCCCTGACGATACTAGCGATGCTCCCTATGGCCAAGAGCAAATTCTAGCAGCTTTTAGACGCAAGTAGCATTACCATGTAGTACGACCCGTAGGGGCCGTTACTTAGATGAGACCCAACTTCTACGATAACCACTAGACTAGCCTAGAAGTACCTTGTATGCTATTAATATTGCATACTACTACTCCTACTATTCTTTCTAATATCACCTTCTTATTTTCAAAATCAGGCAATTTGAACAGAAATTGTCAAATTGAAGGTTTGCGACATGAAATGTCGCAAACCAAAGTTTGACAAGTGTTCAAATTGATCGATTTCACGCGTGTTGTGTCTCATCGACGAACGAAACCCTCATAAGGCTTCTCGTTGCAAAGAAGCCTCATTGCAGCAGGAAGGTAGTTGCTACACATACCCACCCACCCACCCCTCTAACCCTCTAATCCATTGGGAGAGGCACGAGGCGGGCAACGAAGTTGGTGCCAGCAATAGTGTTCAAATTTGATCGACTTTACACGTGTTGTGTCTCATCGACAAACAAAACCTTTATAAGGCTTCTCGTTGCACAGAAGCCTCATTGCAGCAGGAAGGTAGCTGCTACACATGCCCACTTACCCACCCCTCTAACCCTCCACTCCACTGGGAGAGGCACGAGGCAGACAACGAAGTTGGTGCCAGCAATAGTCTTCGCCATGCATGATAGAGTGGTTGTTGTTTGTTAGGTTACAATATCTTTTGTCAATTAGTAGTATCCAACGGCGGCGATTCGACGGACAACCTCAACAGAGCAAGAATGCAACTGCCAATCCATAGTGTTAGTTAGGAGTTGGAATATAGTTGTTTTGACCTCTTTGTATTGTTATTGATTCGTCAAGTACATATAAGCGTAGCAGCATGTAGAAAAGGACTAGACAAGAAAGGATGACGCGCATTTTGTAGCATACTACTATTCCTACTATTCTTTCTAATATCACCTTCTTTCTTTCGAAATCAGGCAATTTGAACACAAATTGTCAAACCTTCAATTTGACAATTTGTGTTCAAGTTGTCTGATTTTAAAGAAAGAAGGTGACTAATGAAAGAATAGTTAGAGGAATAACATGCAATATTACAGCATACAAGAGACTGGTAAGCTAATATAGTGGTTCGTGTAGGGGTTGACTTCCTTCCAACTGACTGCTTCTAGTGGTCATAACTAACTAAGTTTGTTTGCGTCTAAAAGCTGCTTGGATTTTCTCTTGGCTCTACACAAGGCATAGCTAGCATCGACAAGGATTGCTATGGCATGGGCAGCGGCTGCCAAAGACTGTTGCAAATGAAGCACGTATGCCTCTTTGCCTTGAGCAGCTTTTCATGCGCCCATGTTTTGGGCTATGGCATCTGGGATGCCCAAGTTGGCGGTTGGTGTAGTGTCTCCCATCTGTACTCAGTGAGTACCCATGTTCTCTATAAGGCCTAACAATGAGAATAGTTACTTACACAATTTATTCATAGTGGCGTGTGGGGCTGGCTGAAGTGAAGGCCGGCCAAATGTTTGTATGTGCCTAATTAAGGGCCCATTTAGACCATACTCTGGTATCTCCACCACTTGCCTACACATCATTTTTACTGGACACCACAAATGAAATGAATTGAGTTACTAATAGGCGATTAACAATAAATGAAGATCTTTATATCAACGAGTAATCTTTATGGTAATTTCTGATAACGGATTAAACAGCAAAAGACAACACACTAGCAGTGGGCAATATTCGCAAGGCAAATGCAAGTAAACTAGCATCAATAATGCAATCAGTAAACTCACACATAAGCAAGGCTAGAAGACAGTGCGTATCAATGGCTTCTCGCCTTGGATTCAGATATCTTTCAGTAAGCAGCACAAGAGAGTTGGCCTCGTTTCCGAATGCCGAACTCGAGAGCAATACCTAGCATGTGTACATGGAATGAGTTTATTGTTCAACGGCAAGTGCGATGGCACCGGCTACCCGGGAGTTAACCACGTTGGTAAGACCTCGGTGAACCAAATCCACCGCCATCTCCCATCATCCCGAATCGTTGAACAATAAACTCATTCCATGTACATATGCTAGGATTGCTCTCAAGTTCGGCATTCGGAAACGAGGCCAACTCTCTTGTACTGCTTACTGAGAGAGATCTGAATCCAAGGCGAGAAGCCATTGATATGCACTGTCTCCTAGCCTTGCTTATGTGTGATTTTACTGATTGCATTATTGATGCTAGTTTACTTCCATTTGACTTACAAGTATTGTCCACTGCTAGTGTGTTGTCTTTTGCTGTTTAATCAATTAACATAAAATACTATAAAGATTACTTGCTGATATGAAGATCTTCATTAATTATTAATCGCCTTCTTAGGAAGTCGATTCATTTCACTTTCCGGGCACTTGCTGGTTCCATACCCCTAGCCTTTCGGCTGACTACTCCGTCCAAATCCCCATCCATCCCTGGGTGTGGGTTTGACGTGTCGTGACCACTTTGACAGTGATAACGGCTTTGACATGACCGCTGACTGAGATCACTTGGTCCTCTGGTCGATGAGTCAACGCTGACTTCCCGTACCTGGTCGGCCGTGGCTTGCGCTGTGCGTGCGGCACCGTCAAGTGGATAGCAGTCGCGGACATGAATGAGGTTTATTGAGGTCTATGAATTTAAAATGTGCCAGTACACGTGTTGATGACACGTACCAAACCTGGGGCAAACCTCTAAGACATGATTAGTGTGTGTGATGTGGTGTCATTGCAATTTTCAGAAGAAGTTTCGCAATATTGGTCGTAGTAGTGTCGTTGAGTGTCGTAGTAATAACACTTTTGTAATGGACTGCGACAAGCTGGCAAATAAGCACTAAAAGCTAGAGTTCCATTACTGGAAGACTTTCACCGTCGATGCAGCACATCGGGGGAGGTAAGTTCGATCGAGCAGCAATAGACGTGCAGAGCCCCCTCGAGGGTTTAACCATGACCATGGCAGCATGAGAGAGAGACGTGACTGAATCCAAAGTCTGTCCCGATACACCGGTCGCTCAAATTAGTTTTCTTTGGGCTCCTTTTGCTAGCTCGTCAATAGGCATTTGTTAACATTATTTGTAGCTGAAAAACAGAGCTGAATCATGGCTGAGAACGGATCAGTTGCGGAAGAGGTTGCAGCAGTTGTTGAGCAGACAGAAGCGCCTGAAGTCGTAGAGAATGGCACTGAAAGCTTAAAGAGAAAATTTGAGGATCCTGCTCCTACTGAGGTTGAAGCTGTTCCTGCCGAAACTGCGCCCGAAACAGAAGTGAAAGAGGACGAACAGCCTGCGCAGGACGTTGATGAGTCTGCCGTGCCATCTGAAAGTGCAACACCTAACCTTTCGACTTTTGAGGAAGCTAAGCAGAAGGCTGCTGAGCTAGCGGCTAAATTTGCTGGCGAGAGTGCTGCGAAGCGCCCAAAGACTGACGAAGAAGAAGGAGAGCCTGTCACAGAAGCTCCTCCTGGCAGCGAGGGTGAGTAGAAGACGCATTCCTCTGGCTCTATCGTTGTCTTGTCGTTTGTGAGCATGCTTTGAGGATCTTTCATGTGATGCTTGGGCAGGTTTTGCAGGTTCTGGTCAGCAAGGTGCTGATGTCCAATCTCCAGGCCCTTACTACAATCAGCAATCTTCCTCCCAAACTCACAGGATTGAGGTGCCAAATTCCAAGGTGGATATTTCTTGCCATTGTATAGAGTGAGGGGACTCTGAATGTCGTAAGAAAATCAATGTTTTAGGAGTAGATCCTTGTGCAAAGTGGCTTAGCATGTCTCCAACTGTTGTGTCGTATATTCAGAGCAGTATCGGTTTCTCTAAATTTCGAAGTGTTTATATCTCTTATGAACAGGTTGGACTGGTTATAGGCAAGAGCGGAGAGACCATTAAGTATCTACAGCAGCAATCTGGAGCTCGCATCCAGGTTACTCGTGATGCAGACACCGATCCTCATGCGCCTCACCGCCCCATTGAGCTGATGGGCACCCCTGATCAAATCAGCCGTGCAGAGCAGCTGATCCAAGAAGTGATTGCTGAGGTTGGGCCCTGCACCTCCTTGAGATCAATGGGCTAGATTTGAAAGTTCCTTCCAGGGTAGTCTTCTGTTTCTGAGTAGTTCTTGGGGTGTTCACAAGACATCTGTCTGATGATTTAGTTCTGGGGCAGCGTGTCCAAGTAGAGCATGTCCTACGTGTCCACTTAGGGGATGTTGTCATTCAGGATAATCACACAGCAAAGTTGACAGTTTACGTGTGTATGCACTGTAGCAGGCTCAAGCAGGTGGCTCCGGTGCGCTTGTGGCACGCGGCTTTGGTGGCCTTGGACCTCCTGGTGACCAATTACAAATTAGGGTTCCAAACAACAAGGTGAGATTTCTGATGTTAAATTGTATGTGGACATATGCTCGCTTAATATTTATGCATTCTCCTCATCCGGTACATCCTGAAAATGTTATCAATGTTGTGACCTTGCGCAGGTTGGCCTCATCATTGGAAGGGGGGGTGAGACAATCAAGAATCTTCAGAATAGATCTGGTGCTCGGATACAGGTAGTTATTGTGATTTTCTTTCGATTACGTTAGTGGACCTATTCTTGTGTAGAAGCCTGTGTGTAGTGCTGCTGTTTTCGAGGGTATGAGTATGCTGTCAACCTGCGGTGATTGTTATGAGATCTTAGATTACGGGTTTTTTTTTGGATCCTCCAATGTGGTATGTCCGCCATCTGTCATAAGTGCAGGTTCTCATGTTTAATTTCAATCGTTATCTCATTGTCAATGGTGCAGGTCCAGAGTGACAAGGACACTGAACCAGGTGCTACTGAGCGAGTGGTCACCTTGATCGGCAGCAAGAGGCAGACAGAGGCTGCTGAGCAGCTCATCAAAGAAGTGACTGATGAGGTATGAACCCCTGTGTATTGCCTCAGCTATGGAGGGAAACAAGCTGCAGGAGACCTGTTGACATGAGTGTTTTTTCCTCAGAAATGCTGGATACTGTGAGCATCTTTTAAAATATGGATGATGCCTGTCAGACACTCCCGAGACTCTTTGCACTTGGATCGTGCAATACCTTTCCTGCCCTCCTACTGAGCCTGCCCTGCCTCATATCCATGCCTTTGTAGACTTGCAATCTATCTTGTTCTTCATCTAAACAATTCTCTGTAAGCATATGCACACAACACGGATCGTTTGGCGCAACCCGGTACAGCGACCAGTTTAAGGGCGAAGCAGAACTTTGTCAGACAGTGACTACTAACAGTAGCTGTCCTCGTCAACGCGAACAAGAGTGGTCTGGAGGTTACCCTGCAGCCGTGGCAAGACGGGTATGAGCACTCACAACTAGTATGCCAATGACTTGTGGCTCACACGCGCTGCATTTTCGAACGCATCTATTGCGGTAGAGAGTGTGCCGTTTAAAAATAAGCAGATCGTCCAAATATCGTATCTCAGTATTACCATGTTCCTTTGTAGCCTGTACAAGCCTTCATTAGATATTTGGCTCGTGCTCTCTGATGCAGCATGTAGAGATTCTTTGAAAGATCTGCTGTTGCCTCCTGCCGCTGTTACTAGATTGTTCTACATAAGGTGCGGAGAGATAGATTGTCACACAACATCTCCCAGTGGATGCATTTATGCATATAGTTGTCTCTGGTTCTTCCTGTATAAAGTGGTGTGTGTATAAGCTCCCGTCTATGGCCGGTAGGAAAGGGGGCAGTAAGGAACATGAAAGCGCCAGGGCCAGGTGTCAAGCTCAGGCTTTGAGGAGCAGGTCCACAGGAGCTGACCTTTTTAACCAGGCCTTCACTGCAAGAGGGTATTTGCAGCAAGCCACCTGCATCACTTTGGCTGTTGGCCGCATGTGATTGATGACGTGCTCATTGCAGCTCTGTCGTAGATCGCAAATGCTCGGTGCTTGGAGCCTTATCAGTTGCAGCTTGAGGCCGCATGTCGTATCCTGTCCTGAAATGTACCTTCGCCAGTAGTGCATACGTAACGATGCATAGTTGGGATCGGCAGGCTCTTGCAGTCATTAAGTGCACGTTGCTGCCCTGTCTTGGTTGCTACTGGAGACCATGTAGCTAGGGGGCTTTTTTCGGAGTTTGTGAAGCTTGTCACAGATGGTCCTCCTGCGGTAATATCGCTTTCTATCCTAGTTCCGTGAATGCATCACTTGCAGCCGCCCGCTCTCTACCCGCATGCCATTTGCTTCTTCTAGTGGCCTCTGGGAGGCCGCAAGTTGTACCTCGTTCTGTGAATGCATCTCTTGCAGCCACCCACTCTTTGCTCCCCACACTTGCCATCTGCTGCTTCTTGTGGCTTCTGAGAGGCTGCGAGGTGTGCTCTGGCCTCACCTTGGCATTCTCTGTGTTGCTTTGTTGCAGAACCGTCCTCGTGGACCACCCTTCCAGCAGGGAGGAGGTGGCGGTGGCGGTGGCGGCTATGGCAGCGGGGGTGGCTACAGAGGAGGCCCTCAGTATGGCAGTGGGCCGCCTCCCTCTGGCCCCCCCATGCAGCAGTCGTACTACCAGGCGGCACCCTACCCTCCCCCCCAATATGGCGCCCCTCAGCCCCAGTATGGCTCATACCCCCCCCAGCAGACTGCCAGCTATGGCAGTGGCTGGGACCAGCGCACCGCTGCCGCAGCCCCTGCTGCCGCTGTTCAAGCTGCCCCCGCGTATGACTACTACTCTCAGCAGCAGGCACAGGCTGCCCCGGCAGCAGCTGCTGCTCCTGCTGCTGCTGCCACTGATAGCACGTATGCCTACGGCCAGCAGGGGTACTACGGCTACCAGCAACCTCAGGGCGCGCAGGCCACCCAGACCCAGCAAGCGGCTGCCCCTGCTGCTGCTGGCTACCAGCAGCCGAGCTATAGCCAGCAGGCATATGCCCAGCCAGCTGCTGCGTACGGCCAGACGACCCAGCAGCCACAGCAGCAGCAGTACGCCGGCTACAGCTATGCTCAGCCTCAGGGCACTGACCAGACAGCGTATGCTCAGCAGGGATACGCTCAGCAGGGGTATGCTCAGCAGGGGTATGGCGCCTCAGCTGATGGTTCGGCTGCTGCAGCTGGGAGTGGGTACGACTACAGTGGCTCAGCAGCTCCTTCTGCTGCTGCACCTCAGTAGGCCATGTTTATGTCCGGGCTTGTAGGATGTTGCAGGATTGTGTCTTGTCTTGTTATGGAGTTGAGCTCTATCTTGCTGCATCTTATTTGCTCTGCTGTTTCCTGGTTAGGACTTGTTTTTGTAGAATGTTCTTGTAGATCGGTTACATGTGGGATATTGAACTAGGATCACATGTCATGAGCCTGAGTTGAACTAATGTTGTAATCAAGTCTTTTGGTGTATGGCAATTGCGAAACATATGTCACAAGTGCGTTTGTAGTGTGTTGAGTGCATCTTGATCATTTCATTGATGCTTGTTTCATGGTTACTTAGTGTTGTCTTCTGTAGACTATCTCATGAAGCATGGTGTGCAGGTACATGTTTGTTCCTTATGATTGTGTTAATATAGGACCATGAACGCGTCTCAAATTATGATGATTTGTGTTGCCATGTATGATTTGTGTTGCCAGGTACATGTTTGTTCCTTATAATTGTGTTAATATAGGACCATGAACGCGTCTCAAATTATGATGATTTGTGTTGCCATGTATGATTTGTGTTGCCATGTGTCGTGTCACTCAATGAATTTGCATTAACGTAGCTGAATGATAGTCACCAAGTCCCATGGATGAAGGATGCAGGCAAACTTGTCATTCTTGTGTTCTGGTACATCACCTCCAATGTTGGTCATTAGGAATCTGATATTTGCGGCCATGTAGCTTCGTATGGGTCTATGGGAAGTGGTAGTGAGTTACTTGTGCCATACCGGCCTGTCAATACTGCTGGCTTCATCAATCATGGCTGTACACACTGCATGCAGAAACTCTTGCTGTCTACTCATGCAATGAGCACGACAAACACTAGTCTTTGTTCTGTGGGAGTGGGCAATCATCAACACAAATTATGTAGAAGACCTGCTTCGAGTCTTAACTCAGCACGAGGCTCTCAGCTTAGACCGTGGACATGTTTGAATTCACGTAAAGCTGCATCACCAACGAAGAATGAACAGCCATGTTAAGGTTCTGCTTGATACAATTTTTGCAAGATGTAGGCCTGGTTAATACAGCTAGTATCATTTGGCATCCTGTTTTTTGTGGTATCAGCACAATATACCTTTCCAACCCCAGGCATCCTGCTAGTACAACATGAAGCCAGAACTGAGCAGATTATGCGAAGTAATGATCACTGTAATATCTGTTTTTTCGGGGAAAGCTGTGATCAGCTACATTCTTTCCCCACCTGAGCCGATACGCGCATGGGAGGAGATGGAGTCTTTCTGGCCTTCACACACTTCCACTACTTTGCTGAATCTTTTTTTAGTCCTGGCCCGCCAACTAAGCGCGGCCACGTGCACTGAAACAGTACTAGCAATGCCCCATTCGCATCGCAACTAGTCCCCACAAACTGCAATAGCCTCAATTGGAGATCAGCGACAGCATGCCTTAGCATAGGCACCTACATTGCAGTTGTATGGTTGGTATCATAGCTCCCCACACTCAGCGATGATACACGCCAACTTGGGCCTATTGTTTGGCCCCGTTTGCACATTCTCCATCTTTCGCACCACCAGAAGACTCTCGCCCAGAACTCTCTGCAACTCCCTCAGAATGATTGGCAAAAGAAAAGGAAACAGCACAGACACAGTACATCTTCAGCACCAAGCACACCTTCATGGCGCTCTCCTAGCAATGGAGAAAGAGACGAAAAACACACATGCACCTCATGTCGCCCGCATGTCGGCATCGGCTGCAATAAAGTACAAGCAAGCAATCCTCTCCAGGTACACCGACAGTGCACACCCAAAGATCAGAACACGACAAGCTCTTCTCAGTACTGTCAGTCTGGCTGTTTCGCATAGCAGCCAACGTTCAGTGGCCTCACAGCGAGCGAGCGTTGGCGTTAACGCAAGTGTTGGTCGCCATCAGGAAAGTCGAGCAGCTGAAGGACTTGCAACAGCCATGCAGGGCCACAAGCAAGCAAGCAAGCAAGCGACTTCCCAAGCAAGCCTGCAAGCAAGCGGGCAAGCAAGCGAGCGAGCCGTCTTGCGAGCGTGCGCAGAGAGCAGTGGCGCGAGCCTCACCCCAAAGACCACGTGCTTGTTGTCCAGCCAGTCGCACTTGTTGCACGTGATGAAGAACTGCCAGCAGGGAGGGCAGGGACAGAAAGGGAGACGAAGAAGCGAGGAACCAGTGAGTGCCTGCACGAAGGGTCTCCAGAGAGAGGAGCCTGCTGCAGCGGAGGCTCCGGCAGGGCTCCGCCGAGGCATGCTACTCGTCTCAACGAGCCGGGACCAGGAAGCCCGGCGCGGAGCATGCAGGTGCGAGGACAAGTGGGGTGGAAGCAACAGCGAAGAGAGTCACTCACTACACTGTGATGACACTCACACCTCCTGCAGAGAGAGTGCATCTGCTGCGTGCATCTTCTGCTCCCCCCC
>WELA01009072.1:126351-158749 GCA_009602735.1 Mesotaenium endlicherianum | reverse complement strand
GGGGGGGGGGGTAGGGTGGTAGGAGTTAAAGATTGTGCGCACGAGGCGGAGAGGTGCTGATGGCCGGCTGCGAGGGCTTCATAAGCAGCCCTTCCGACCACACGCGAGCCCCGCGTGCGTGCCCACGTGCGGGCACTCTGCATGGAAATTCGCCATCTTCCCCCGGGCGCAATCAATTATTGGCTCTTTCTGCTGCTGAGGCAGAGTGCCCACAAAAGCAGCAAATGGAACGGGGCCAAAATGCTTACAGTAGCTCGGGCGTTGTGTTGTCTGGGCATGCAAGAGGAAGGAGAGCAGGGCAGAGGGAGTGAGACGGGGAAAAGAAGGGGGGGGAGGGCGAGGCGCAAGAGACTGTAGACTGTTTGGAGGAAATTCGGGAAGTATTCTAAATGTAGCATCGTGCATGCAGTCAATCACGGGTACCAACTTAACACAGTCAGCAGTCAGAGGAGAAAAGAGGCGCGTAGGAAGTCACAGTTGGGCGCCACATAACATGAGACAGGAGAAGCGGAGAGAGGAGCCCTGGATGGCCGCCCACCTGCTTCTCGGAGGAACGTCTCTCGCCTCTCCGAGTACACCCCTGCCGCCCTCAGCCAGCCCTCAGCCCAGATGTCAGACTGCAGCAGCCAGACATGACCAACACGCTCTGCGCGCACACACGCATAAGCACGTGCACATGCACAAGCACACACATACACATAAGTATGAAAGTGAATTAGACTGCACTCAGACCCATCAAAGTGTCGCGAAGATGCAGACAAGCACCCGCTTTTGCTCAGTAACTAGCTCGCTCCCTCACTCGCTTGCTTAAGGAAGCAGCAGGAGGAGGGCGGCCACTCAGGGGCGCGGGCGGTAGGCGGCAACACAGAGGAGGAGGAGGTGGAGTCGCACCGTATTCGCCGTTGTCCATGAGCGACATGGCATCTTCCGTGATCCGCTCAAACAGGGCCTTGTCGACGGGCGCCATGGTCGCCGCCTCCCTGTCTTTCTCTTTCTCGGCGGCCGCCTTGTTGTCGCGCCCTCTGTTCTTGCTGTTGCTCTGGTTTCTGCCGCCAGAGGAGCCGGCCTTGCCGCGGCCAGATGCGCCTGCCCCAGGCGCGCCTCCCAGCCTGCGCAGCGCTTGCAACACCTGGCGGTGGGGGGGGGGGNGGGGGGGGGGGGGGGGGGGGGGGGGGGGGGGGGGGGGGGGGGGGGGGGGGGGGGGGGGGGGGGGGGGGGGGGGGGGGGGGGGGGGGGGGGGGGGGGGGGGGGGGGGGAAGACAGCAACGCAAGAGCGGAACGAAGCGGATCGGCGCTGGGATACAACGAGCGGAGTGTCCGCTGGCCAGATGCACCTCCCCTCAGGAACACCCTCCAGCACCTTCCGCCCTGTGCAGGGCTGGCAAGACCTGGCGGTGGGCTGTGCCGCGCTACGCTGTTGGCGCTGCGGAGAACTGCCACACGCGTGCGCATGTGAAGCAGCGGTACACGACGAGCTGGAGTAAGCTGGGCCCGACCTCCACACCAAGCGAGAAAGAAACGGCGGGGCCCCACGATGGCTCAAAGAAGATGTGAGCGTAAAGAGAACACACAGCTTGACCTGCTCGCTCCACCCGTTGGCAGGAGGAGACAGGAGAGGAGAGAGAGGATCAGAATCCACCGGCCTTCTCCCACCTGCTTCTCCTGCTCTCAGCTTTTTCATATCGTGCACGCGCGCCTACGTATGCTCTTGATACAATCGCCTGGTCCTTGGGTTTCAGGAGGCACCGCGGGCATGCCCACACGCGCACTTGATGCAGCCACTGATGGCCCCGTGGGGCAGAGGGGCCCTACCGTCTCGTGGGGCAGGAGCGCGTCCGCAAGCCTGCGCTTGATGGCGGCCACTGACGCGTCGGAGAGGTCTTCCAGGACTGCGTCGTCGGCCACCGCACGCTCCGCGGCCTTGCCGGCCAGGCTGGGGTCCACCTCCGCGCTGTCCAGCCACGCGTCCTGCTCACGCCACGTGGCGCTCTCTCCCTTTTTCTCTCTCAGCCCTGGCAGAGGTAGGGGAGCCCGCAGAGGGATTCCTCCGCATCTTGAAACTCTGGTGGGCCTGAGCCGCTCCTCTTGTAGTTGAATAAAGCGAGAACAATAACGATTGAGATCAAGGTCAATGGCACCTATCAAAGATGAGACGCACACACGCCTGTCCGTCCCGTGCAGGCCATCGGCAGGTCTCCCCTTGTGGTACTCCGGTATGTACTCATGTACCGATACAGCTAGGCATGCAAGTGAACTTGGCTTGCATGTATCCAGGTGTGTGTATATATATATATATATACATACACATTTATATGCTCCGTTAAATAAGGATTAGCTTACTGCATCCGACAAGACAACTGAGGGACTAACAGGCTGGGAGACAAGTCTGCCAGTGTAGTAGGGCATGCAGCACGGCTCTAGGGCTGAGAGCCACCTCAGCGCTGAGGCTGCCGCGTGCAGGGCCACAGGAGCTCAGGAGGTGCCAGCTCAGCACGATGCAAGAGACGCCAGGTGACATTCACAGGAACTCGGAAGGTGCCAGCTCAGCTCGATGCAAGAGATGCCAGGCGTCAGTACTAGGTGCCATGTCAGCTCATTGCCATGTCAGCTCATGTGCCACAGCAGTTCAAGTGCCAGGTCAGCCGAGGTCACGCACAGTGTCGTCATTGTCGAGCCGATACTCCACGTAGTTTCCCTCCGCATCAAAGTACCCCTCCTCCCGCTCCTTGGTCAGGTTGAACGGCTCGATGTTGCCCTCCCCCTCGTCGTCAGGCCCCTGTCAGCCCACCCCCGCCAACTCCATCATTGCATAATGACTGGAAAACTTAAGATCATGCGCCGCGCACATCATAGCTCAGGCTTCACAGATTGGTGGTGAGTGGAAAAAAGTTTACTTTGTACTCATATGCATCTTCCACCAGATATTATTCACTAGAACAAGAGTGCTTGAGAATATATATATATATATACATATGTTCACACATGCATTTTTATATACTTACACAAACACTCCAGTGTATACGTCTTTATGATACACACCACGTATAGCTTTCCCCCCTTTGAAGCTCAATTGAGGTGCATCCAGCTGTCAAGTGCACGCCGGGCTCATCCCCCAGTAGGTGCAAGCGTCGCGTATTCAGCCGTGGCGTGGACCTTTCGCGACTAGCACCGGAGCCAAAGCATGACTCTTTTTCGGTGGTCAGATGGTGGCTCCAACGTTGCTCGAAACAAGTGAGGCTTTGTGCAGCTTGTCGCAGCAAGAGGAATCAAGTGCCCCCCAACATGTAGGCTCCGGTTTTGGAAAAAGTGGTCGCTCTTCACTACTGTCATGATTGAGCAGCAACCAGGGGCAGAGCTTGAGGAGGAGCCTTCCAGCTGCTCGCAGTCCTTGCGTGTGGGGAGTTCCTAGCGGGAGGCTTGACGCACTCGAGAAGGCAGAGAACTAAGCCCTGGCCCACCCACTGCCGGGAAAATTGAGCTCCTACAATCGCGACGGGCTGTGTGTCTCTGGACTCCACCTCTCCAGAGCCAACAACTGCAACGTGTGGCTACTCAGCCTCCAGGTTTTTTGGTCTTCCAGGCTGTCTTGACCTGGCTTTGACCTTGCCTTGACCTCGCTTTGGCCTTGCTCTGGTGACGTCACCGCCTCTCAGGACCATGCATGCATGTGAGTTTCTACCGAGTCAGGGCAGAGCATGCACGTGGGGCTCGCATGTGAAGCAAGCACTTGGAGGAGTAGTTCTCCAATGTTAACAAACCTCAAACTCCTCCTCGGCACCAGCCACGTCGTCCAGGAGCGAAGTCTCTTCGGCGTTTGCTTTGTCAACTTTCTCCTTCCTGCGCACGGCTCGCTGAGTGGCTGCCACCCGCGGGTCTGTGGCGAGGATAGGCCCACCTGGCTCATCCTCATCCACAGACATCTTGTCTCCCTCCCTGCCCTTCCTGGCTTTTGGGAAGCGGGCTTTCTTCGCTCTGCCATAGAACCTCCATAAGAAGACGCCTTTAGCTTAAGAAGAAGAAGCCCCTCTAGTTTCACCCCCAAACACAATCGGAACATCCCCAGAGATGGGGGAATGCGCTCGATAATTTAACACAAGGTATAGCAACAAGATTAGTACTCAGCTCCATGTGGAGGTGCCCACACCCAAAGCAAGACAGGAATACAACACTGGCAAGCCAATTGGAGATAGCACATTTTGGGTATAGGGACAAAATTTCCACCAGCTCAAAAAGTACCTGCCATCGTCATCCTCCCCATCACCCAAGCTGCCGTAAAAGCGGGCATTCTTCTGCTCGCGCTTCTCCTGCCTTTCAAGGTCCCTTGCAATACCCTCTGTCATCTTTATGCAACCTGCCAGCAACCTCTCCTGCTTCTAATTTTGCAGCCTGGCAAGAATGATGTTCCTTTGACAAAAACCAGGACGTAGATCGCAAATAAGAATGTTCGAGCGAGCAAGCACGATTGCAACAAGAGCTTGACTGCGTATACTTTTGAACTTCGAGCTATAATGCTGTAACGAATGTACTTCGGTCGAAAATGAAATGGGACCTCGATCCAAAATTTGTAATGAGCTAGCTTTCAGTGTCTATAGTAACACTCTTGCACATAAATGGCAGCTTACCTATCCCAAACATGGCCTTTGTAGCCGTGTCTGTGCCCGTCTTTTTTCCGGCAACGTCTGCTTCTGAGTCATCGTGCTTCCACCCTCTTCTCCAGCCCATTAAATATCCTGAGTGTAGCAGTCGTATAAAAGTTTGCCGCAATAAGAAAACCAGGACGTGTCGTCTCTCGCTCAAGTCAGGCAATTGTGCCCCGCTGAGCCACATAAAAATTGTCAGAATGGCCACTGATATGGACCATGAGACTAGTGGAATCCAGACGAAAGGTATACATGGCCACGGTCGCAAACTCCTGCTGGAAATTTTTAGTCGGGACCATTGCAGGCTTCTTCATGTTGCAGCTATTGGCATCTACGTCCAGCTGAGCAATAGTGGGTTCTTTTGTTGCTGGCATATCCATCAACCTTCGTGCATTGCTACCAGGAGCGCTAACGCCAGTAATTTACCTTTGCCACAGCCTCAGCTCCAGAGAGGGTGACTATAAGCAACGCTGATGGAGAGGAGTTAGTAGGGCTCCTAGCCAACGCCAGCCAGGAACCCAATGGGCCTATCTGTATTCTCTGCCACGGCTTCAGGTCTTCGAAAGTACGATCTACAGTTATATCAGTCGGCATTTTTGGCTGATGTGGCAAGAATAACTTCAATATCATGCTTACGCGGATATCCTGCAAAGCTAGCCAAGCTTATATTTGTTAGCTGAATAGACATGTTACTTGTGTCATCACTCTGATGATAAGATTTTCTCCAATAGGCATTGAGCGTTTAGATATCGCAGTTGGATGCTTCTTGTGCTCTTTATCAAAAGGGGCATGGATTACTTTTCTGCTTGAACATCATATGCACCTTACTTTTTAACCTGTGAATATGCTTAGATATTCTGCAGTGTGGCGCGCGCGCGCTTTTTAACCTGTGAATGTGCTTAAGATATTCTGCAGTGTGGCGCGCGCGCGCACACACACACACACACACACACACACACACAGGGAATGAGGAAGGGGGACAAGAGAGGAAGGAGATGGTGGTAGGAGGGAGCACCACTAATTATGATATGCTTGTGCATGGCAGAACAGCTCTACTCTGCAAGCCATAGCGACGGCACTGGCAGAAAAGGGTGTCAGTACTTTTCGATTTGATTTCAGTGGAAACGGGTATGTACATGTTACTCAGCATACCCATTGCTGCTGCCACTGAAGCGTAGACATGCATTTTCCTGCATTTAGTGTCTCAATCTACTTTCAGACAGGCTAGTGCAGTGAATCTTTCTGAATGGGGTTCAAGCATCGATATCATTATATATGTATATATATATTACATACTTCCTTACCAGGTTATGAAAGCGACTTTTTGGTATGTCTGTGACAGGGAAAGTCAAGGGAAATTTGCTTATGGCAATTATTGGAAAGAGGTGGAAGACTTACATTCTGTTATCAAATATTGGCAAAGCCAGAACCGCAAAGTTTATTCAATCGTAGGCCACAGCAAAGGTACCACTTGCTCTTATTCTGGTGACAAATCTCCATGTGAAGGCGGTTCATGCTTTGGAGGATATATAGCTTGGAAACATTACCACAAATTTCAGTAGCAGTGCCCATGTATAGTTGTGCACGTTTGTCATGTTTTGTAGTCCTCTGGAGACACCTTGGGCTGCAGTTGAAACGTTATTAATGTTCCTGTAACACAAGACTTTGACTATGTGTTAGACGTGCAAGCCTTACCTTGGGTACCAAATGCTTCCTTGCGGGTCGTTTGAGCTCCTTTTTTGTGATCTCTCTGCCTGCTGCTGGGAACTTGTCCTATGCAGGTGGTAATGTTGTTATCCTTTATGGCTCCAAGTATGAGGACATCCCATGCATAGTGAATGTAAGTGGAAGATATAAAATGGATGCCGGCATGATGGAGCGGTTTGGCGAGGCCAATATGCGGGTTATCATGGAAGAAGGTCAACTGCAACAGTCGGATTATCTTGGTGAGTGTTTTTTTCCGCAACTTTATATCATTTACTTTGTCCAGTAATATCTGGATCCTGACGCTTCCACTTATATGACAAAGTTGCAACCTTTGCTTTGTGCATCTCTGCTTCCCTGCATCTTGGTACAACTCTCCAAGGTGATCCTGTAGACACCGTGCTTCTTGGACTTCCACTATCTGAACTAATTAGGTGCCAAGAGCTATCCTCGGCCATAATCAGGTCACCATTTCTTACTGTTTAGTCTATGCTTTCTTGTGTAGGATCTTATTTCATCACCAGAGAGAGCTTTGAGGCTAGGCTGGCAACTGACATGGAAAAGGCTGCAAGAAGTGTACCAAAAGACTGCAGGTGAGTTATATCATCCCTGACTTGCCATCCCATATAGATGTACTGCTCCTTTTTCTGTTGCGTTAATTGGTTGTGCGTTGCAGGCTATTCACAGTGCATTGCTTGGTATAGACTTTGACAAGTTATTTGCTTGATACTTACAGGGTCCTGACTGTCCACGGTTCCAATGATAGAGTTGTACCATCCGCAGACGCCGTTGCCTTCAGTGAGTTGATTAAAAATCACCAACTAGAGATTATTGACATGGCAGACCACAATTTCAGTTTTCATAAGAAGGAGCTCATCGACAAAGTTATTCCTTTTCTTACTGTATGACTATAGACCATGTATAACATAGATAGGCATAAATAACCCATGACTCATGTGAGCCTATTATTGACTATCAATCTATCGAAGTATTTTTGGAAACAGTTAATTCAGCGCACTGAAACTGCTTTAATAAGGTAGAGGCCTGCGTACTTTCAGATTTCATCCTACTGATGCTACAGCTCACTGGGACCACTCTCGTAGCCAAGATCTTTGATAGTGTGCCCAAGTATTGAATTGAAGATGCGCTCGTTCTTTGCAGTGTAGTGCTGCAGTGACCAAAAAGACGCGCGGTTAGTGTATGCATGTATGCTGGTGCTGAGTCCTGTGTATGTGCAAATCCTTAGCTTTTAGTTTGTATGTACTGAAGCACATTCTTTCAAAAAGACCGAGGAAAATCAGGTCCTAATGGAGCTCGCCGTTTTGCACCCATGCTTTACAAGTATTAATTTTTTACGGAGCAACAATAATCCAGCAGAAGCTTGTACCTTTCTCCAGGCACCCATGCCTCGCATTGCTGCAAACTGAGAATTTGGAGCTGATTCTCGAAAGACTTGGAGCCAATGCTTTCCAGTGGAGACAAACCTCTGGAGCTGTCTTCCCTGCATCTTTACAGTACGCCGGTCAAAGTCAAAAGGGTCTATGACAAGAAAAAGCAATACCTTCTAGAGGAGTATAAGAGGTCTTGATTTTTATCATATGACTCAATCTGCTGAGTACTTTGCCTACTTAATGACGGGCAGGACTTGTTAATAGCTAGTGTAACTTTCATAGAGCGAAATCAGGTTTACACAGTCTCATGAAAATACAGCACATAAGCAGACTGTTTTCAATTCCCTTCATAGACAGCTTTTACACTAATATAAGCTAATTTTATGTATAAAAAAGAGCATTATTTACAAATTGATGATGGTAGTACTGTAGGCAGTAACACAACTTGTGCATCTTACCTCCAGGCCATAAAGTTTGCCAACCTCCGTGAAACCGCTCGAAGAATTCGTCCAAAGGTGCTCATACTGCGAGAACACAAACAAACTGTCAGAGATAAATAAGCCATTACTTGCAGAGGACAAAAAGTAGTGGGCTTGCTGGCATCCTCACAGGAAGTTCAGACAACCAGACTTGCCAGGTGCAGGTACCTTGAAAAGGTGGAGGCCTTGTTTGTTGGCAACTTTAGCGGGCAGACTGGAGGCTATGCAAACATAGGACAGCAGACCTCTTTGGCAGCCTTCCTTCTGAATATTCCTCATGAGATACTCCATACCATCCTCTTTGCTGAGGCTGCAAATTTTGGCCTGTTAAGTGACAATGGAGATAAGTGATATTGTGTTTGCACTGTGTCTAAAGTTTCTGCAACAAGAGTATGACCAGAGGTGTTACCAACTGAATGTACTACTTTCTCAGTCAAACTTTTACTAAGTACAAGCTCACACATATTATGTGAACTTTTGAACTTGCATCAAGCCGTCGGCATTCTGCACTGCTTTACTTCGTCACAAGTAAGACCTCTTCCATTGATTAGAAGCAAAGAGCCTGCTCGATCAAAAGCATCATCTGCAATTGCATTATTTTGTAAAATGAACAATGAAGCGTTGAGTCAACTGGTCGTACCTGTAGCCTTGTGAGGGCATCTTGCTCTTGTTTCAGGCGTCTTCGAGCTCTGTGCAAGTGCCTGGAATCTTTTCGAGACAGCTCAGACAAGCTGTTTATTGGCCACGCCATAGAAGATACCCTGGAGTTACTGGAAATACCAGTATTATTGCATCTGCCCTCCAGCTTCAAATACTGTTCAGCTACAACAGATCTTGGATCTCGCACCATGAATGTGGCCTCAAATGGTTGAGGAAGATACAACAAGGAATTTTCATCATATTGCTCAAGCTGCAAAAACAGTTAACCAGCACAAACCTTTAGCCTACGTGGCTTGCATGAAATAATCAGATCCACAGAACATGCACACTGGTTGGCTCAAGTTTGACCTCCAGAAGCTAGATCAAAGGACAGTTGCAACATAAGTAAATCTGCTATATGGGAAACTTTTAAGGTCCAGGGTTATCGTAATAATCACCTTTCCTGAGTAGAGCTAGACTACTCATGCTACATCTCCTCAAGGAGCAGCAACATGAAACATGGGGTTGTGATCATCCAAGATGAGACAAATCAATAAAGGTTGAGACCTGGCTGCAGATGTGAACAATGAGGATGGTACAGTACCTGAAGCACATCAGTGTCACAGCCTGCTGAAGCCAAAGAACCTTCATCAAATCGAAGGCCTTCCTCAGATGAGAATGTTCTGAGTGTCTCCCTCCACCATCCCATTCCAGTGTGTGGTCCTACAACATTTATGATAACCTGATGTACACCTGGTTTGATATCTTGTTTTTGGAGAGGTGAAACATGTTGGCGTTTGCTGCAAAGAAGAGCTGCAGGCTTTGTGGAGGAGTACACTGGACAGGAAGCCAGGACAGTGATACATGTACCACTTATCAATTTCAGAAAGACAGACGAAGATCACATGAATCAAGTGATAGGAATCATGCACACGGCCCAGGAGATAGCCATCAACAACAATCCTGCTGATTTTGAATGCAATAGTCATAGGCTACATGCATGGAAGAAGGGATGCAATGAGCACATACCTGCTGCTGCATAGTCTATGTCGTGGACGCTGGCATACATTAGGCTGAAGATGGAGAGCACTGAGAATATGAAAAATATCATTGCTCCAAAGAAAGCAGCAGCAACTTTCATGTTGGTCTTGCTTCTGGACTTCCCACGCATCCCATACATGGCTAAAGGTAGAAGCAGTGTGACTGTTACAAGCATAAAATCACGTATTCAATTGTCAGGTTAGAGGCACAATGCCCGTAACACGTTGTTACAAAGGATAGAAAAGTCCAGTCAAGCTGCTTCATGCAGCTCGTCTCGACATCGTAACAACATACAGAATGAAAGCAGGGTAAGGACAGGCAAGCTGTAGCAAACATAAAGTACTCTGAAGTATCTGAACTGCTTAAGCATGTGTGTAAGTGCTTAAGCATGTTCATCTTACCCATAAGAAGAGCCCATAGGTCCTTGTGCACACTGCCTGACAGCATATTGCCCCTCCGCCCCGGACTACAGAAGGAATGTACCACGTTATCAGCAATATTCAACACCGAGTCTGCCTTGAGTGCCCTTAGCTACAAGATGAATAAAAGGTATGAGGCCAATATGCAAGTTATATTCTTATAAGCATCAGCAGAGAGATTTCTCATGTCCAGTAACAAGTTCCGATGGTCAAGTCATATCATTAACCCGACAAAGAAATGCCGTCAATATGCAAGCTGTTTCAAGCCCAAAATTGACGAGGAACATAAATACTGAAGCCAAATTGGCAAATTTAAATTTCAACTTGAACTTTCGGCGGGAATAGCTGAGCTGCATGTTTGCCACTTGTCGACTGTGTGAGGCGCCCATGTCAAGCAGGGGTATATTTTTGCTGAAGCTTCGACGTTAATGTACACGCAAGCTTGGAAGCTCTATCGAGCGCGTCAAGTTCTATATGCACGAGACGTGAGAATATGTCATCTCAAATTAATATGCCAGATCCTCTACTCTTATGTCACGTCATTCATGCAAATAACACAGTTTGAAAAGTCGTCCGAGAAGTGGAAACTAAAAGTATTGCAGGTGGACTTGCATCACGTGTGCTATTTGACAAGGAGCTCATGACGAAATCTGGTATTGCCTAGATTACACGTGGTACATATGCCAGGTCGTATGTACTGGTCAACATCGCAAAATGACTTATTTGATACGCTTCAGCAATCGCGCAATCGCAGTGAAGCCCAGGCACGGTGTACGCTCATTGCATAACTGGAGGCACCTTCACTGCCTGCGCATAGTGCTATCTCAGCTGATTAATCGCAGTTCTGGACATGCACGGTCTGCATGAGCACTTGGAGAAAATCGAATTGTCTCGAAAAGCGTGCATGGCCGGGGGTTAGAAATTCGCTAAGCTTTACGAGATTGCTGGCATCTCCTGAGAGGGCCAACGTCCATACGAAAGAAGTGAAATAAGCTCGTTTTAAGGAACCATTGTGGGGTCCTCTGCAATCACCTGCGAGCGCTCAATTATGCACATTTCTAAAGACGGTTGAATGAGATCCAATTCAGCGTAAGCTGCCCAGGCACCATAGGCACCCCAAGCCCCATCAGCCCCGGGGTCAACTTATGAGTGGGTGCATGCCTCATTTTCGAGCATATACAAGTCACAGCAAATTTGAAAGATCGAGGCGACCAGCATCTTAGTGCGAAGTTACAACTGCAGATACTTTTCATTGTACAAAGATTTTAGTTGTACATACCACTACATATACTCCCATTTTGTAGTTAAGGCCCCCTCAGGTTGAGTTTGTGAGGGTGACTAATTGGGAGTAATTACCAAACTAGCACTTCAACTTTCGTTTATTGCAAAATCTAGCACTCGAAGTTTCGTTATTTCAAAACTAGCACTCGCGCATGTAAGGTGAGGCCACGTAGGCCTTACACAATCAAATGACGTGCCACACGAATTCGCACGTGACCCTTCCTGACTCACCACTTCTCTCTTTCGTTTCCAAAATCGACCACCACCACTTTTGTAACTGACCCACCTTCGCGATCCAAACTGCCCAAGGACGCAAAATTTCGGGTGGACACATTGTCGCTACCTTCATTTTACGCTCCAAAACTCTTGAAGGCATTGACCGCTTTGCCGCGCCTCCAATTCGAAGACGACCTTTTGAACTCCATAGCTCGGTTTAAACCTCGGCGGGTCAACGAGGTACTTCTTATGGTGGTTAAATGTAGGTAAAACGTGGTGGTTAAATGTAGGTAAAACGTGGCGGTCAAATGTAGAATGTGAGAAATGTTCCCATGGATGCGCAGTTAAAATAGGTGCAACATGCTTACAAATTGGAAAGGATAGCCACGGGCAACCTCAATGGCAATGGCCCATAGTAAGTAACCACTTGACTCAGCTGCTACAATTAGCTTCTTGTGATTGCGTAATGCGATGAATATAGTCTTTCAAGAAAATACAGGGTTTAGAAAATAAAGGCGCAAGAAGTAGGTCACGAAAACACCTGTGGACCAATTTTTGGGCGTCCTTGGCCAGTTTGGTTCGTGAAGTTGGGTCAGTTAGAAAAGTGGTGGTGGTCGATTTTGGAAACGAAAGAGAGAAGTGGTGTGTCAGGTAGGGTCGTGTGCAAATTCGTGTGGCGCGTCATTTGATCGTGTAAAACCTACGTGGACTCACCTTACATGCGCGAGTGCTAGTTTTGTAATAACGAAACATGGGAGTGCTATTTGTGAAACAAACAAAAATTGGAGTGCTACTTTGGTAATTACCCCGACTAATTGCGCCCCTAGTTCGCTAGGCCGTATTGGGCTCGCAAGGACATGTAAGGAGGTCGATTGTGTCAAGTCTCGCACACGCTTTGGTGACGGCTCTCAGTTGACAAACTTAGGCGGCCTCTTAATTCATAATTGGTATTTCCTTTGACATAGTAAGTACACAAATTCAGGATTAAATTCAGGGTTAAACTTTAAAAAAGCGTTATTGCCACAATACCCATGAACGCACACTTTGAGAATAACTCATGAGCTTACCTTTTTTGAAGGCAATAACATTGCTCAAACCCTATCTCGTGAAGCTCAATGATTTATTCGATCTTCTTGTCGCTGTTACAATATCGAGGTAAGAGGGGTTGATAATTAAGAATGTACAAGTTCAACTAACTTTTGTCTCACTTGCATACTTCAATGGATAATTACAAATCGTGGTGTACCACTATCATTCATGGCTCTTGCTCTCGCTTCTATTACATACTTCAACGAACGCTACAATTGTCTTTCATTTTGAATCAATTGTTTGTTTAAGCATTGTGTGCTTTCTTGCATGACTTTGTACAATAACTATTGCCAACTCCCTCCTTTTCAAGCCTGCATCTACACCTGGCCATTGCCTACTCCCTCTTTTTCATGCCATGTATATGCTCTATTATCTATGTTATTTTAGATATTGTGTCTACGTCAACATGTGTGCTTCCCGTGGCATGTAACCAATGTGAGCAGGGGCTAGAGAATGCCCCTATTCTTTGTAAAATGTCGGTTGTATCCGTCATGTATTGAGGTATTTTGCAAAAAAAAACAAGGTAGAAAAACATATATGTAACACCTTGGAAATGAAACTTCAAGTGAGCTAAAATATTCATTCTTGAAGCTATATTATATCCAATTTTGTTAGGGAGTTACAGGACCATGACTGTGGCCGTATAACAGCCAATCATTTGATTCAACTTACACCATGGATTCTGTTCTTATATATAGGCATCTCCACTACGGTTATAGCCAGGCTGTTCCTCCCTCTCCTCCTAACGGCCTCTCAAAAGCAAGCGGCCATGGCCGTCTGCAACCACAAACGGCCATGGCTGCTCACCCGCAATCGTTTCAACCCTCTTCATCCCACAAACCCACTTAACGACTCAGAACGCCCTCTCCCACGCTCCCAATTCGACCTAACTCGGAATCAGGGCGAGGGCCTCGCCATGGCTGCTCACGTGAACACCCTAAGTTCGCACTTTTTCCCTGAAGAGAGTACAGAGAGGAAATTTTGAGGAGACGGGTAGATACGGAGGGGCGGGATACAATGTAGAGTCGCATCGGATTACATCGAATGGTTTCGTTTGATCGTAAGCGGATGTCACTTATTTCTTGCGGTATGAAAAATGATGCTGAATGCACATACGCGCACTCATCTCATACGAGCGACAACCCTTACTAATGTTCTCCTCACAACATTTATGTGAGGGGCGCCTTGAAACCACAAGTCTAGGCCTTATACTGGTAAGTGTGGTCGCAAGTTCTCTAGTATGATTTGACCAACACTAACAAAATCACAAGAACAAGTATTACTATGTACATACACAAGTCTGCCATATACACTATTCAAGACATGCACTTGATGCTATGGAAGCCCCTAGAGAATATATAAACCTAATGCAACGGCCTTCAAGTTTTAAGGTCGTCGTTTTATTCACTACGCTAGAGAGTCTACGGTTAGATCAGGAGCCCCTTCAAAGTTCTTGCCTCCACATTTACAAGCATGCTGACATTGCTAATGTAAAGACATACTTCATCCACAAACTATGCCACTTGATGTGATCTGACCATCGAGGAGTTTGTGATCTCCTCGTCTCCACAGCACGCCACCATTGTAAATGATGGACCCCCTGTGACGGATTCTCTTTTTACAACTCCTCCTCGTCCATGTCGGCGGAAGCGGCCTCCTTCCTCCTCATCTCTTTGAATGTTCCTGGCGCCACAATCAGGGCCTGGCTGCGCAGCCCCTGCCTGCCGCTCCGCTCCTCGAGGCGTTTCGACTTGAGCTCGCACAAGACCTCCATGGCAACTTGCCACGCAAACTTTCCTGCACCCGCCACATAATACAGGGCCGAGGCCTCTGTGAACAGCTCCTCCCGCGGTTTGGCAGACTCACTCAGATATGCCGCCTCTTTCTCCTTTGTAGAGTAGAACACCTGAGTCATAACATGCACCCCCACAGAGGGAAGAGATCAAGCACGTGAGCACAACCAAACACAGCCATCAGTAAATGCTAGGGGCTGCCAAATGTTGAGTACTAGCTAACTCTAGTAGGCAAAGGCAGCAGGCATTGCCCCGCTCTCCGGCAGGAGTCTTGCCCCCCTGTCTTTCAGCTGTCCTTCAGCGGTGTCAGGGAAGCAGGTCGGCAGCTTTAGCACCACTTGTGGTGCTGATGGTGCAACATGATCTAGCCTAGCATTTTGTACCTAAAGCTACTAGCTGCATTTTGCATCATATACTAACAGCCCACTAACGTGCCTTCATTCTATGAGTGCCGACATGTGGACAACCTCAGCGTGTGGTTTCGTGCGATAAGACAGCAGGCGCTGACTACACTACAGAATTCTCCCTAAGACCTTCTAGCAAGTGGGCTGATTCAATGGTAAAAAGGTTCTGCATACTTAAATGCTCTTGCCTGACTGCCCATCACCATCCAGTACAGGTGCAGAGTAGGGCAAACATCACTCAGTTGAAGAGGGCACACGTGTAGTATGTACATCAATCCACATAGTACGTGTAGAATTTATGAGCAGGCTACTTGAGCAAGCGATGGAGACCTACCAGAACCAGACTAACTAGGCATGGGAAAAGACAGGAAAAGAGGGGGCCGGAAAAGTGCGGCACACAGGTGGCAACAGGCCGGCAGGAGGGCGGCTGGGCGACTTCGCACCTTCCGGAACTTGAGGTACAGGTCCAAAAACTTTTGATTCTTGTTCGGCTCCGCAATTTCGAAGCACGCTTGCCGATACTCTCTGAAGAACCTGCGCCAGCGCTCCATGTGGCGGTGGAACCTGGGACAATGTCCCCTGTTGAGGTCCTTGTCAAGCCCATCCGCCTCCTCCGGTTGCTCCTGCTACTGCTGCTGCAGCTCCTTTATGTTTAGACCAGCCGGCGCTCGCCCGTCTGCAGCAAGCAACATCAGCAGATCACCGCCAGCAGCAACGTCAACAGCAGCAGCAGCAGTTGCAGCACAAGAAGAAGAAAGAGGGGATGGGGGTGTGGATGCGTGGGTGGTGGCAACATTAAATGTCCTCATTACCAGCACTTGCTGCTTGTACTCTAGATGAGTCGAAGTCGGGGTACTGATATATGATGTATGGAAATACTGCTCACTGTCAACAGCGGAAAGAAAAGTTGGGCGCTTAGACAATTGAGAGAAATGAGCTAAGATTACTTCCTGTCTCTCGACCCCTTCCATTCAGCTGTCAAAGAAAGCTATAGAGCAGGAGAGTGCCACTCCATGCTCCACATTACTGGAACGTGCGCCAAGGGTGAGCTAAGAGTCAGATAAGTAGTGCAGGCAGAATGAAGACAGACAGCTGGATGCGATTGTTTGCAGCAGCTCTGCACCGTGCGCGCGCACTCACGCCACACACACGCACTCATAAACACGCGTGGACACACATGACTACTACACAAGATGACTAAAAAAGTAACCCATATTACATACGGCGCACACCGCACCACAAAAAGTCACGGGGCATCATCACAGCACCATCGTCGCAAGCGGCAGCAGGGGCCTGCTTGTCCACTAAAGGCAAGGGGGAGCAGGCTGCAGGCATGGGTCTTTGATCACATCTTCTACTGCACGCAGCTGCGGCAACAGAAGGCCAAGTGTCCCCAGGTTACAAGCTAGCCCAGCGAGCCAGCCAGCCAGCCAGCTGGCAGCGCCTCTGTTCCCTCCACCCCAGAGACCTGCCGCTTTTCGGCCGTATGCTGATAGCCCGGGCGCTATGGCCCACACCTCAACCATCCGATGGGCTCCTTGTCTATGGCTACCTTAGGTGATCCAAGACCTGTTACTACTGTGAGCTTCTCCAGGGTCCTCCCATCACCACCTCCACCACCACCCCCCGTTCTCCCCCCCTTCCCCCTTTCTACTCCCTCTTCCATCTTACCCCTCCCTTTCAGCACACGTGCACGACAGTACTCGACCGATTTGGTCGAACTCTTCAGGGAGGCAGGCACAAACAGCTGCCCTCGTGTGGGGCTGCCCCAGTCAGCAAGCGCCAAATTTATACGTCTTCCATAAGAAAGCAAATTCATGAGGCAAGCTGGCAGGCGGGCGGGGGCGGGAGACGGCGGCTCACTTGCCAACGGGGAGGAGAGCAGGAGGCCCCCAATTCCCTGCTCGCTGCCTTTGCCCCTGCCCCTGCTGCTGCCCTTAGCGAAGGTCTTGGCGTCGTCGTGCTCGCGCACAATATCGTGGATCAGACCCAGCACTGAGCGCGACTTGTAGGTATTCTTTGGGCAGCTGCTGAGGTTGAGTGCAAAGTGTGGGAAGTTTGTGGGCTTCAGATGGTTCGGCAGGAACACCAGCACTCACACGCGCGCGCATCACTTGCCAGCTCGTCGTCAGTGCCGGCTTGACAGTGCCAGCTCATCGCGCCAACACCAGGTTATGAGGGTAACGCAAGCTTGCCATGCCCTTACCAGATCCTCAATGACCACAGAAGCTTGAATCGAAGATTGGAAAGAGAAATACCCGTGGACTTTGCTAGAAGGATACTCCGAGCCTCGGGACCTCTTGCTTCTATTTTTTTGCCAGACTCTAACCAAAACACATGGCAACATCCCATTTAACCAGGCTAAGCTACAAACGCCAGCTAATGCTCGTGCACCCGTGTTCAATAGATGAGCATCGCTTACGATGTGAAAATTTCAGGCGCTATCATGCGGTGGCTTGTGGGGCTACTGGCACCAACGCTTACGCTCTGCCGTGCCATCGACCTTGCCTGATGCATGCTATCTGCCAAGAAAGTTGTCTGCAGCATGACTGCCCTGCACTCAGTATCTCTCGAAGTGCCCACGGACACGCACGCGCGCACACGCATGGAGGCACGTGCAAGCACGCTCTCACACAAATGCACGCTCGCACATGCACTCACACTTGCACACGCACTCATGCTCGCGCACGCACACACACACACACACACATGCATATGTGTACCAGCACACCCGGCAGTCCAGCACACAAAGACAAAGGTTCGCACCTGCAAACAACCACGGGCCCACAAATACACACATGCAAACATGTACACCTCATGAACACTTACGAGCAAGCTCACTTGCCCACGCGTGCACACGCCCACACACACACACACACGCACACACACACATGCGCGTGTGCACACTTTCACACAGGCTAGCAGAGGGCCTAGAGAGGGCTCACATTCTCGCCGTACGGAGCATCCAAAGCTCGGTAATACAGAGCGACCAATATCTCAATGTGCTGCATCTTGTCGCCCGTGGCGCCAAAGGGCCCGCGCTCTCCCCCCCCGGTGGTGTTGTACACGTGGTGCATGTGGTCCACCTTGTACCACCACGCATTTGCTGCCGTGCCCTTTGCACTGCACACACACTCGCGCACACACACGTGCACAAACACATGCACACATGCACATAGGGGCACACACGAACGCACGCACGCACACACACACGCACACGGGAGGAATGGGCGAAGGAGGGGGCACGAGAGCTGCAGTGAGAGTAGTCCCCCATGGCTATCAATGGTGGATCAGAAGCCAAATCTGCGCTCCGCAAAGGGGAATGCTCGAGTGGGACAATTTACCCAGTTGCAACTTGCATCCCCCTCTTGCTCGCCTTGTGCACTTTGTCATGCTGGCCAAGACTTGTCCGTGTCAACCAGCTTGGCACAAGTTTGCAATTTGAGCGCAAGCATCAGAAGCATAATACTAAAAGTGAGGACTGCAACATGCTCTTCATTGCAGCCGCACATGCACATGCTCGTGCATATGCGCATGCACGTGCACGTGGGACCCACAGTGGGAAGAGGGAAAAGGAGGGGGTGGGGTGGGGTGGGGTGTGGGGTGGGACAAATGGGGGGACTAGGATTTAAAGACGGAGAGAAAGCCGTACTCAGATCCGCTCTCCATTTTCCAGCATGTCTCCAGAAACGTGTCCACGATCTGCCTCTCCAGCGCATCTCCTACAGTCAGCGAGGATCCGGTGACGCTTGAAGTCCCGGCGGCAAAGCCACCGGGCAGCTTTTGGGCTTCTTGCCACGGCTCGCGCGGCACAAATGCGTTGACAATCTGCTCACAACACACACACACACACACACACACACACACACACACACACACACACGTAATCCATCCCCACACGCACGCACGCACACATACAGACACACACACATGTGCACATAACACACTGTTCAGAAACACAAACATTGGACAGTCGACCCTCAGAGGGTAGCTTGTCATGAGTCATGCAGTCAATCTGAACCAATCCAATCCAACAGACTACACTCATAGAGGGTCAGCAATACTGGCATGCGCATGAATATTGCACAGTCACGACTCACAAATATTGCAGCCTGCAATACGGCAAAAACATCAAGGACAAAGGACTCTTCCGGGCAGAGTCCTTGCTTTGGTGCCCTACCTCCGTTTTAGATACACCCATTCATTGCAGACACATGGATGCTGCACAAGCACAGCGAGACAAGCACCGGGAACCGAGTGCCTCGGGAGGGTGCATGCGTATGACAGCTCACCTGGGGCCAGATGCACACCCAGAAGATGTCGCCGTCGAGGTCCCCCCCCGCCATCTGGTCCGTGGCCGAGCGCGGGCCCTGCGTGGAGAAGAAGATGCCGTAGCGGCCGGTGCCCACGAGGCGCTCGAGCTCCTTGTTGTACGTGGCCTCCATGATGCGCACGTCTCCCAGGTGGAGGCCGGGGTTGCGGTACACGAGCACGCGCAAGCGGTTGATGGGGCCATCCCTTCTGCCCACGGCAGACGACCACAAGTCAGGGTGAGAAGGGAGCGGGAGGGGGGAAGCGAGGGAGGGAGAGGGAGTTATGGAGAGGGAGGGAGGGAGAGGGAGGGAGGGAGGGAGGGAGAAGAAAACAGCCCTAAGACGCGGTCAGGCTCTTGCGGAGGGAAGCAGACATAGCAGGTGTAATGAATCAGTATATTGGTTGACATGATATTCATTTAGATAATATAGTTAAATAAGTTCAGCCTGTTGAACTCTAGTTGATGATCAGTCTGCTGGACTTTATATTTAATATCAGTTTAATGACTCAGCCGGAGGCAGCAGGCTGATGTCAGCTTAAGTCAGCTTGCTGACACATTCTTTGACAGCCAGCTGACTTCCGTACTCGGTAGCAGCGAACTGCCTCGATATGCATCTAAGTGTGGTATGCTAGATGAATGGCCAGATGACATCCCTATGATGGATGGCTATTCGGGATGATGGGAGATGGCGGTGGATTTGGTTAACCGAGGTCCTACCAACGTGGTTAACTCCCGGGTAGGCGGTGCCATCGCACTGATCGTTGAACAGTTCACTCATTCCATGTACATATGCTAGGCATTGCTCTCGAGTTCGGCATTCGGAAACGAGGCCAACTCTCTTGTACAGCTTACTGAGACAAAACTAAATCCAAGGCGAGAAGCCATTGACACGCACTGTCTTCTAATCTTGCTTATGTATGAGTTTACTGATTTGCATTATTGATGCTAATTTACTCGCATTTGATTTACGAGTATTGTTCACTGTTAGCGTGTTGTCCTTTGCCGTTTAATCAGTTAACAGAAAATACCATAAAAATTACTTGCTGATATAAAGATCTTTATTAATTGATAATTGCCTATTTGGTAAGTCGATTCATTTTAGTGGTATCGGAGCAATTATCACAGTCTTCTTTGTATAGTAAGGACANTCTTCTTTGTATAGTAAGGACAAGGTCTCAAACTAGCAACTCCCGAGACATGGAGAACCAGGATAACGAGAATGTCGAAAACCAGGCGGAAAGCCATGTAGCGGGAACCCGTACCTATTCTGAAGCAGTGGCAGATACTGCAGCTAGAGAGGCTGCAGATGAGGCAGCTGCTATTGCCGCAGTCGCAGCACAGCAAGCTGAGGAGGAGAGAGCCAGATTAGAAGCTGAACAATCAGCAAAGGCCGCTGAAGATACAGAAAGGAGGGAAAGACAGCCAGCTGACGAGCGCACTGTTGAGGAACTTACNTGTTGAAGAACTTATGGCATCAAGGGCCAATGTTCTGAACCCACCTCCTGCTGTACAACTCAATGTACCCCTAGGTCAAATATGTGACCGGCTGAATGCGGCAGGAATTGCTGCTGCAGTAGCGAGAGGGACTGTTGAGGACACTACTCAGCGAGTAGATGCCAATGCTGTTGCTGCATTTGCTAATCTACCACCCCAGAGTGTAGACTTGGGAGCATTGTTCGTTCAAATGCAGTCGCAAATGGCGACCATGTATCAGTCCCAACAAGAGGACAAAAGAATCATAATGTCTCTACTGCAGGACAGAGACCNCTGGGGTCTCAAACCACTAGTGGTGGTGGCCGAGGGCCTAGTAAGCCCAAGCCAAAACCTCCCCAGGAATATGATCCTGAGGGAAACAGAAAATATTACCTGATCAAGTTTCTCGCGGATGTTGAGCAGTGGCTGGAAAACTACCCAGAACTGCAAGATTACGAGAAGGTCAGGCATACCGGTGCGCTCCTGAAAGGCACTGCCGCAGACTGGTGGCTTTACTAGAAAAGAGAGCGTAAGGCTCGGCAACTTGGTGACCCTACGTGGGGAGAATTTGTCGAGAAGTTGCATGAGAAATTTGATGTCATCAACCAGCAGGAGAAAGCTATCTATGCGATGATCTCCTTGACACTGAAGCAGACCACTTCAGTTGCTGAGTTTGCTCAAAAGTTCTAGGAGAACATGATGAAACAGCCAGACTTGCCAGAACGGTATAGGATAGCATACTTCAGGTATGGCTTGAAATCCGAGGTCTCTGGTCATTTTGCTGAGAAAAAGTATGAGAAACTGGCTGACTTGATCCAGGATGCTGACGCCTGGGATCAGCAGCAGTTCAATCACAAGCGCCAGAGTAATGCTTTGGTGTCTAAGATTGTCAAAAAGCCCCACGGTTCCTACAATGCAATTGAAGGAGACCAGGCTGAGGATAATCAGGGTGATGAATATGAGTATGAGTACAATGCTATTCAGTCTAGAGGTAGAGGTGGTTCCTCTCGAGGTGGCTATGGAAGGGGTGGTGGTAGGACTATGCCGAGACCAGCCTCAGCAAAATCGATTAGCTTTCATTGCCAGCAGCCAGGTCACTTCAGAGAGCAGTGTCCGGTCAAGCACCTGCCTAAGGTCGAGAGAAAAGACCAGCCTTTAAAAGACAACAACAGTCAGTAATCCAGTCTACTGACTGTGAGGATGCTAGAGATAGTGAGTCGTCACTAGCTGCCCTTGTAGCAGGTATTATGGGTCCTGCTGAACTGGATTCACTATGCATGCCTGACAACCAGATAAAGGAGACCATCAGCAATATAGACGTCCAGAGAGTGCACACTCTGGATGCTCTTGTTCCACCTGATGTCCAACATTTCTTTGCTACGTCAGGAGAACAATGCGAAAGTCAGGAAAAGACAGTCCCCCCTATCCTACTGCATTGCATGATTGCAGGTAGGAAGGTGAGGGCATTTGTTGACGGAGGGGCGTCACATACTTTTATCCACAAGGACTTAGTTAAGCGGCTAAGGCTGCCTACTGTCACCCAAGGGAATAGAAAAATATTCCTTGGAGATGCCTCAAGTATCCCGGGAGGAGTTATAACCAAGCCTATTGAGGTCCAGTTAGGTTCTGGCATTGCAGTTCTAACTGAAACGCTTACATTTGAGGTACTCAACACTGGCTTTTATGATCTCGTGCTAGGCAGGTCCTGGCTTAATAGACATCAAGCTGAAGTGTGTTGGAGCAGAGGTACAGTTAAAGTGAGAGGAGCCAGTGATGGGCAGACTGACTTGGCACCCACCAGTGCTCTTCCTCTTGTCCTGTGTGGATGGCAAATGAAGGAAAAGAAGAGGCTTCCAGAAGGATGCAAGTTGCTGAATGCAATGGAGTTCGTCAAAAGCTGGAACCAGAAGGAAGATAGAATGTTCTCTCTGCTGCTAAGAGAGGTCCCTCCTCAACCTGAAGAAGTGGTTGAGAAAAAGGTAAGCCCTCCGGAGCACCCTACTGCTGCAAAAACTGTTGCTCAGTACACTGATGTATTTAATATGCCTCCAGGTTTACCCCCTAAGAGGGAAGTAAATCATAGGATTGATATTTTACCTGGGAGTCAGCCACCCTGGCAACGCACGTATGGCTTGTCTTATGTGGAGAGCGAGGAGTTGAAAACACAGATTGCAGAGCTTGAGGAAAATGGTTATATTTCTCCCAGTAAATCACCTTACGGCGCACCCATCCTATTTGTTAAGAAAAAGGATGGCAGTATGCGGATGTGTGTGGATTACAGAGCCCTGAATATAATGACGGTAATAAGCAAGTATGCTTTACCCAGAATCGAGGACTTGCTTGATACCCTGTCTGGTGCTAAGGTGTTCAGTAAGATAGANTTCAGTAAGATAGATCTCAAGAGTGATTATCATCAAATCAGAATTGCTGAGGGGGATGAACACAAGACTGCCTTCCGCACACGTTACGGACACTACGAGTTTGACGTGATGCCATTTGGACTGACTAATGCTCTTGCGACCTTCATGGGTGCTATGAATGACATTTTCAGACCTTATTTGGATAAGTTTGTGCAAGTTTTCCTGGATGATATTTTAATTTTCTCTTAAGATGAAGCTCAGCACACTGAACACTTAAAGAGTGTCCTAGACACTCTGAGGACGAATCACTTATATGCTAAAATGAGCAAGTGTGATTTCTTCAAGGAAAGTATTGAATTCTTTGGCCACGTTGTCAGTAAAGAGGGCATCAGTGTGGATCCTAAGAAAGTCCAGACCATAAGGGACTGGCCAGTACCACAGTCTGTCTCTGAAGTTAGATCCTTCCTCGGGTTGGCTAACTACTATAGGAGATTTATTGAGAACTATTTCACAAAGGCCAGTAAATTGACTGACATAGGGTATGTGTGGGAGGAAGAGCAGCAGGCTGCATTCCAGACCCTTAAGGATGCTCTTTGTTCTGCCCCAGTGCTAGCCGTGTATGACCCCAGCAAATCGGTGCAGGTGGTCACTGATGCCTCTGACTTTGCCATGGGTGCTATTTTGTTGCAGCCTGCTGACAAAACCACAAAGGATGGTAAGGTAAGGCAAGAATGGCATCCTGTGTTGTACGAGTCTATGAAATTTAATCCAGCGGAGATTAATTACTCAGTGCATGATAAAGAGCTGCTAGCCATCATTCATGTGCTCAAACAGTGAAGAGCATACTTACATGGTAAAGCTTTTAAGGTGATTACATATCATCAAGCTCTGACTCACTTTCAGAAGAAGTCCAAGCTGTCGAGGAGGGAGAACCGCTGGAGCCAGATGCTGGAGCAGTTCCAAGTCCAGATCGACTACAAACCAGGGAAGTTGAATCCTGCTGATGCACTCTCTAGAAGACCTGACTTGCAAGAAAGGAACTTTAGTCAGCATGCTGTAGATAAAGTCCTGTGTGCACTCACTTCACTAAAGGTGAAAAAGTCCTTCCTTGAACAACTTAGGAAAGCCTACCTTTCTGACCCAACATTTGAGCCCAGCCCCACTACTGGTGTGTGTCGTGCTACTGCACTCGGGTATAAGCTTAAGGGAGGGGTCTGGGTGACTGAAACCACTTCAGGCAGGCTGAAGCTGGTCATTCCTTACAACTTGGAAATAAGGTCCCTTTTATCGAGTCAAGCACATGACAGTTTACTGGGTGGGCATTTGGGGCAGGCCAAAACAGTTGGCAAACTGGCAAAACATTATCATTGGGAGGGGTTGCCCCGGGAGGTCTTGAAATATGTAAAGTCCTGTGATCAGTGTCAAAAGAATAAGTCTAGGCGCACACCACCGGGAGGTCTCTTGCAACCACTCCCCATCCCAGCTGGACTGTAGTGAAACAGATAGATAAAGTACTTAGTAAAACAGAATACTTTATCTATTCAAGACAAGGATCTTTGAACACAAGTGGTAGCTTCTTGAAAGAGAGATGGCTTCTTGAAAGTTAATATAGTTCTGGATTTTGGCAAGTACAAGAGTGATTCTGCAATGTCTTTCTATGTTCTAGCTCTTGTTTATATACTTGCTACATAAGTAATTTCTAGGAAGGTGTATGTTGATGTGTTGGCACCCAACACATCCCAAAACTTGCCACCTCTTTCTAGAATAATGTACACATGTCCTTTTGACCTAAAAATGGCACATCTGACTTTTGCCACATGGAGTTCTTCTAGGTCTTTCCTCTAACTTCGAAAATGCCTTGGAAGGTTCAAAGGACATGAACCAAGTTACTAGAGTACCTATTCACACTTGACTCCACACAATACTACTCCAAATATATTTGAAAACATTAAAATATATGCGAACTAATATATAATAACTCAAATCACTACATGGACGCTGGGAAACTATATCCCTAGACTGTGTGGTCACACTACCAAAAACTGCCAATGGGCATGATTCGATACTGGTAGTCGTGGATAAACTGACAATAATGGTCATTTTTATCCCCCACAACTGTCAAAGTGACTGCACTCGAAACAGCGAGACAGTTCTACAACCATGTAGTATGCCAACATGGGCTCCCTTCTAATATCATCTCAGACACAAACTCAAAATTCACCTCTAAGTTCTGGAGAGCTTTAATGGGGTTAATGGGAGTCAAACAGCTGCTCAGCACAGCAAACCACTTGGGAATTTAAAGACCAGCTGAGCAATGGCAAAGGGGCGTCGAAACGGTTCCACCTTCGGGCGGCTGGGGCACCATCCTAATTGTCCCTTCAGTAGACCTGGGAAGGTGACAGGAGGTCCTGACTCCATATGAGTGGAGGGGAATGTGACAGTTAGTGACAGTTGTGACAGGCAGCCCACTTTTAAAATTAAGTTGGAGGGAGTGGTATTCTCTGATCACCATATTACACACTCAACCTGCGCTCACACTCACTTGCTCTCTAACTCAATTTTCCCTTATATTCACTCACACCAGGTATTCCACACTAGGAACTCTCGCGATCGCGTTCCTCGTCATCAAGGGCACTCAGTAGCGGCAAAATATCATGACTTCACTAACTGCATTGTGTTTATGATTGAGCAGGATGACTCAAAAGTCAAAACTCAAGAGGAAGAGAAGGGCGGAAGAGGCAAATGCAAAATACTTGCAATACCGTGGAGACATTGAAATATCCTCCATCTCCGCTTGGGAATCACAACGACTCCAACAACAGCGGGAGGCACAGAAGAAGAAGGAGGAGGAGGAACAGGCCAGACTGAGGCAGGAAGAACTGGACAGAAAAGCTGCAGAGGAGGCCAAGAAAGCAGAGGAGGAGAGGCAAGCTGAGGAGAAGCGGAAGCAGCAGGCAGAAGAAGAGCAGAGGAGAATCAGCAGCTACCGCTACACAGTACTGGGCAAGGGCGTCAATTTACTGGAGGAGGCCTTCAAGTATGCTCAGAGAAGTTGCAGTGAGTCACAGAAGGACATCCTCCAGAGGGAAGGGGAGACATCAGAAAACTTTGACAAGTATATAGAGGTCAGCACGGGGCTCCTCCTCTACCACGACTACGCCAGGATGGTAGGATATACGGTCAGAGAGGCCCAGGCAATGGCCCAGGTGAACGAAGCAGGGGCTGTATCGATTCCTGGTATCGTGGGGGAAGATAGGGTTATCAGGATGATCCCCATGGACGCGGACAGCTTTAAGGACTCTGCACCCCATAACAGGTTCAAGGCCATGTATAATGAGGTGGAGAGAAGGAGCTGGGAATTCTTGGCCAGGGAGACCAGTCAGCTAGACTTTGCAGGGCACTGGTACCCTTGTACTCTTAAAAGGACAGACCCTGCCTTCTTCCAAAAGCCCACCGATTGGCGATGGATGACCATCAACATGAGGGACCAGCAGAACGACAAGGCGACGGATGAGGATTCCCTGACAGACCTAAACGGGAATATAGTATTGCCCCCTCACATTGCGGCTTGGGACCCAAGATTGGATGGAGTCAGAGATTGCATGAGCCAAGAAATGCAGGGGGACAGGAGCAGGGCCCGAGAGTCATTCTCTGAAGGGAAGCACGCGTATGCCAAATGGGCAAGCAAGCAGGGGGAAAAGGACCTCTATGCGGTCCGGACTCAGCAGCCCCCACCAGCACCCAAAAGGGGAAGGTCAGTAGGATATTCTTATTCTCGGGAAGAGCTGGAGCAGCTGACAAAAGAGACCCCAGAAGTCTCGAGGAACCCGGGGACGGAGATGAGGAGGAGTCAGAGGAAGACGAGGAGGAAGGCGAGGAGGAGGACACTAGCCCCGCCGTGATCCTGACACCTGCCACATTCCCTGTAAGGGAGAAGACGGGGTTGGCCCTTCAGCAACTCGCTGAAGAGGAGGATATCGCTTGGCTGGGAACTGCCAGAGGACGGAGCTCATCTGCAGGCACGGAGACCCAGTCAGACAGGGCAGACCGGAGGGCTGCTCGAGAGATAGCCAGAGGCCTGCCAGCATCTCCCTCGCAGAGAGGGCATGTACCCTTGGCTCATGTCATGCAACATCCTTCTGGGATGCCGGTATACGTACCTGTCAGTTTGAGGGCTGCCCAGGAGAAGGCTGCCTCCCTTCAGTTTCAGACTGTGCAGGAGGAAACAGCCCAGTTACTGCGTTCTCCGCCGGGTCCTTACACGGAACCTCCCTCTCTGACAGGCTTCAGAAGACCCCAAGACAGGAAGAGGTCTGGCTCCCCTGAGCATAGGGCCTCAGGGACATCTCCCTTCTAATGGCAGTAGGCTGGGGACAGAAGGGACAACACGCTGTTATTAGTGTTAGTGTTCTCGAGGCGACAACATGATAAGTTGGAGGGATTGTAAAGAATCAGTATATTGGTTGACATAATATTCATTTAAATAATATAGTTCAATAAGTTCAGCCTGCTAAACTCTAGTTAATGATCAGTGTGCTGGACATTATGTTTAATATCAGTTTAATGACTCAGCCGGAAGCAGCAGGCTGATGTCAGCTTAAGTCAGCTTGCTGACACATTCTTTGACAGCCAGCTGACTTTCGTACTCGGTAGCAGCGAACTGCCACGATATGCATCTAAGTGTGGTATGCTAGATGAATGGCCAGATGACATCCCTATGATGGATGGCTATTCGGTATGATGGGAGATGGCGGTGGATTTGGTTAACCGAGGTCCTACCAACGTGGTTAACTCCCGGGTAGGTGGTGCCATCGCACTGGCCGTTGAACAGTAAACTCATTCCATGTACATATGCTAGGCATTGCTCTCGAGTTCGGCATTCGGAAACGAGGCCAACTCTCTAGTACAGCTTACTGAGAGATCTGGATCCAAGGCAAGAAGCCATTGATACGCACCGTCTTCTAACCTTGCTTATGTGTGAGTTTTACTGATTGCATTATTGATGCTAGTTTACTCGCATTTGATTTACGAGTATTGTTCACTGCTAGTGTGTTGTCCTTTGCCGTTTAATCAGTTAACGAAAAATCCATAAAGATTACTTGTTGATATAAAGATCTTTATTTATTGTTAATTGCCTATTTGGTAAGTCGATTCATTTCAGCAGGCCCGAAAGGAACAGCCAGCGCTTCTCAGATGAAAGAGGGGAGCTCTCTCACTGCAAGCCTCCTCAAACAGGCTCCGGGGGTCACCCAAAGAGGTAAGAAGATGTCGGGAGACGAGAGGCAAGCTGTGTACGTACAGAATGACGGCCTCCTGGTCGGGCTTCAGCAGCCCGCTCGGGTCGGGGACTCCAATGAGGTAGTGCGAGCTCGGCACAGGGATCTGCCACCTGGCCAGACTCTCCAGGCTGTCCTTGGCGATGAGCCACAGGAGGTGCTGCAGGTACGGTTCCCTTTTGGGCTCGAAGCCGGCGAGAAGCATGTGCAAGGCCTCCTGCCCAAACTCGTTGTCCTCCCCGCCGGCGTCCCTCACGACTGCCAAGAGCAAGGATGTGCCCTCGTGCCCTCTCCCCCCCCGTCCCGCCAAAGACACACACAAGATCACACATACCCATGAGCACACGCAACACTTGTAGCGAGGGGCAACGGAACGGACGCCCGCAACGAACAGAGGAAGGCGGCACTGGATGCATTATCAAGGCAAGCTTGTTCCTGTCTTGCAAAACAGTGAACAGAAGAAGGCTCGACAAAAAAGGAGGGGGACGCAGGCGCAGAGGGACAGGCGGCACGAGGACTGAAGGGTGCTCACAGTGGAGGGCGGCGCTCTTGTCCCTGAACACCTGGCGGATGTCGTCGAGAGCGGCGCTGGCCAGGTCCGAGAAGAGCGGGTGGGGCACCTGGCCCCAGCAGAGCAGCAGGATGAGCTGCTTGTTCAGCATACACCTCTCCGCCGGCGGTCGGCTGGCCCGCTTACACGCACGCACCCCAGTATATGAGAATGGGTTAGGGCTTCAACTATAGGGCGCAGCTTTTCGGTGTATCAAAGATGACAGTTTCCAGGGGCACTATAAACTACGCAGGAGGGTGGGGAGGGAGAGGGCAAGGGGGGAGGCGGAAGGGCAAACGAGGAGGGGGTGGGGAGCAGGGACCTGGGGGTGCGTGGGGTTTTCAAAGGATAACGGAGGGGGGAAAGAAGGGGGGAGGGAAGAGAAGGAGGGGGGGCGGGGAGAGGGAGGGAGAGGGTGGGAGAGCAGAGGTGAAGGTGAGTGGGGGCTTCAAGCATGACTTGACAGCCAGAAAAGGCTTAAGTAGGAAGAGGCTTGGCCCCCCTTAGGCTCTGACCAGCTGTCGCATAAGCGCGAGTTGCGACAAAACAAAAGGAGCTGGAGCGACTCAAGCACGCCGGGCACAGCCGCCACGGCAGCGGAGTCATGCGGGCTCTTGAATTGGGCTCTGACTGCAGCATGGTGTCATCAGTGGCAAGAAACATGCAGAGGCTGGTGCCTCATCAGGGGCCCCATGGGAAGGGGTGGCAGAAAGCCATGAGGGGGTGAGAGAAGGGTGGGTGACAAGTTGCAGCAGGTTCTGGAGGTACGGCAATGTGCCTCAAGAGGTCCTCCAAGTGCTAAGTGCTCTGGCAATGCCAGCTCTGGCGAGCTTTGCACACGAGTCTCATCATGTTGGCGTGTGTGTTTTGTGTGCAAAGGTATGCAACGTAAGCCACTCCCCATGCTCTCTTTCTCTCTCTCTCTCTCTCTCTCTCTCTCTCTCTCTCTCTCTCACACACACACACACACACACATGTATGCATGCATGCAGACACACGCCTGCATATATAGAAGCATATGGATATACAGGCATGCATACACGCACAAGCAATCACACATACCAACACGTGTAGTCAATTACTCACGTCATTCATCTACTCAACTATACCAACACCGGTCTACCCGTTCCAGCGACTGCTTGAAAGCGGGGCTGTCTCTACGCCAGCAAAGTCAAGCACAACACAGCTCACCTGGTGTTGCACACTTCAAGGCAGTTGTATGACGTTGCCAGCTGCTCGACACTCATGGACGGGTCCTGCTTCACTTTCTGCATGGATGGCCGCACCAGGATAGTATTATCTGGCAGCTGCACGCGCGCGCACGCACACACACACACACACAGACACACACACAGTTGTGAGGCTCAGTGTTCGGGCGGGCGCGCGGGCAGGCATGCTAAGTATCAACTCCAGTACCCGCTGGGACGCAGCGGCGGCACTCATATGCCACAGACAATTTTGCAGATGCCAAAGGAACGCGTAGCGGGTGCGCAACTTGGCAAGGGCATCCATCTAGTCTCCCCACATCCGATAGCGCACCAGGATAACTCCACACAGACGCATGCGCATGGACGCGCACATGCACGCACACGCATACGCACACACATGCACAAAAAGGCAGCCTTGTTCCTCTCACGCCGTCGCATACTAGAACACAAAAAGAAGGCAAATGAAATGAGGGGGCACCAAACAAAGCAGCTTTAATCAGGGTTAACACCACATCTAGAGGGCAGAATCACAATATCACCACCGCCAGCACCGTCAACTTCACCCCCACGGCAGGGACCGGAATCCAGAGGGGCGCAAAGCAGGCCAATACAGCCGGGGCCGCACTACGTACAGCTGTATTGGCCACAAGGATGCCCTTGTAGCAGCTGTGGTGGAAGAGGCGCATCTGCACCAACAGAGGGTACTCCTGCATGCATGCATGCGCAACAATCCGGCACAGCGCAAGATGTAGAGGGGAGCGCCTATGAGTAAGAAACAAAGATGGAGGAGACACAAACCGAGGGCCTGCGTGCGAAACAGAGACTGCAGGGCATTTGCCCCTCATAAGAAGCATCCCCTCCGCTCATACACCCCCCACCGCATGTTTGAGCCCTTGCATGTTCCTCCTATCACATGCTTGCTTGCACATGCAATCGAGTGCACAGGTAGGTGCAGGGACTAGGAGAAGGAAGCCAACCAGCAAGCCCCTAGCCCTTTGGAGTTTTGCATTTTCATCTGGCAAGCTAGTCGAGGATTTCAAAGATATGAAGCGTACATCGAAAGCAGCCGATTGTGCAACAATCGCCAGCTGCTGAAGGAAAAGAAGGAGCCTTCAAGCCTGGGCCGGGCTCCCTCTTCACATAGGGAGTGCTTACTGACCAGCCTGATGGCTCGCAAGCAGGCAGGCAAGCAGGCGGACAGCAGGCGGCTGGGCGGCGGGTGGGGGCAGTGAGGTGCGAGAGCAGACCTCCTGGAGGTCGAGGGCGCCGACGTGCGCGCCTTTCACCACGAGCCTGAGGCAGCGGCGTGCGAAATCCACGGAGATGAAGCCGCTGCCGTCAGTGTGCACGCGGGGCTTGCCATCGGCGCCGCACACCACGTTGCCGTCCTGGTCCTGGATAACCAAGAGCGCCCACAACTTTCCGTGTTTGGGTGTTTGGATGTGATGATATCTGGACATCTGGATAGACTGTGTTTGGAGGCACAACATTATGTTGTTGGATGTTTAACATACTGCATTTGGATGCTTGATATATTGTGTCATGTATTGACGATGCTCAGCTGCTCTGGCGCATGAATGTAAAGCCAACCAACAACTGCATAGGGAACAGGTGTATGGTGGTGGGAAGGCATGAAAGAGAAGCGCAGCAAGGGGAGTGAGTTGCCAGGGCCGAGCTTGTTTCCTCATGGAAAGGGAGGGAGCCCGTCCACTCCAGGGCCGGCAGATAGTGTGCTTACCAGAAGGAATAAATGGAAAATAATTGGGGGTCCAGGCGCATGGACATCTGGCTGTTCAAAAGTTTATATGTATATGACACATGTACAACTGGGACACAAAAGAGGTATGAAGTAGCAAACACTGGCCACTTGAAGAGACACGCCCGCGTAAACAGCCCTTCTGAACAGGACTCACCCACCACGTCAGGGAGACAGGCTAACGCTTGCCCATTCCCATCCGCTGCCCGCTCGTGGCCAGACGCATCAAGCTCAAGTGTCCCAGCAGGGTTGAAGGGTGTAAGCCTTTGATGTAGGCATGAAAGAGTAGGGCTTGAAGGCCTGGGCGTGGGCTTCAAAGGTGCGTTAGGGGGGGCAGGGGGGCAGGAGGGGGAGAGGGGTGGCC